>CM022701.1:100462862-100576395 GCA_012295165.1 Asparagus setaceus | reverse complement strand
TTATGGGATCTCACTTGTCATTACTATATAGCTCGCCCAATCTGAACCTTGCGCCAAGAGGAAATCGCAGTGAGTCAGCAGCGCCAATTACTTGTTCCAAAGATTTGGAGGACAATCATGCGAGGAAATATGTGAACTATCACCGCCACTCCTTCAAGGTTAACGAACTGACGAGAAGTCCGAGGCTAACTCAGATACACTCAGCTACCAAAGAAGGCTTCAGGACCAAGTTTGCGACCTTTCTCTCGTGGCATAAGGAAGCCTATCCAAATCCAAGAACTCTTCTAGCGTGCTATCTTGCAACTGCTCAAGAAGTGTGTGGTTCCATATCAACTGATGATGCTTTACCTTTGGAGGTCCTTTATCCGCAGCTCAACTCTCCACAAGAAGGAACTCTCTCCTTCCTGATGGTGGCCGCGATTCACCGTGGATATGCATATACACCTATTGTAACATCCCAAGATTCAGTCTCACATCAGTGAGTGAGAGAGAATTTGAAGAGTTTTATATAGTAAAGTCTCAGGCTCAAGTATAGCATCGGCTAGCCGATCTTTGACAGTGGTTTGAACCAAACAATACATTACATTTAGTGGATCCCACAACTTAAACAACACCAATCGTCTTGTGGGCCCAGAGCACACTTAGTGGGTCCCACAGCTTACACTACACTAATGGTCTCACGGGCCCAAGACGTGACAAATTGTGAACGTGGGTGTGGGCCACCCACGTGGCCACGCGCGATACCGCGCGACACAAACCCCGCGCGACCCCCCTTTCCCTGCGTGACACAAAAAACAAAAACAGAAGGTTTTTTTATTATTTATTTCCCTATAAATAGGTATCTAAACCTAGGGTTTTTAGTGGGTGAGAAGGGGGAGATCTAGGGTTTGGCGGCTGCTAAAGCAGAGGAAAAAAGAGAGAGCTTGGAGAGATTTTACAAGAGAGAGGTTAATTTCTTTTGGGTAAAAATCAAAGCTTTATCTTTGGGACGAGCTTGTGGATTGTACAAGTCGTCGGTGTTCTTCTTCATAGTAGAATCTCCCTCACCCTCACGTGGGCGTAGGCAAGTTCTTAGAACCACGTAAATCTCGTGTCTTTACTGTTTACTATATGTTGGCTATTGTTTGTAGGTTCTCTTGATTCACTCCTATAACTGTTGAGAGGAAGAGTGGATATTGATAATCACATTTTAATGACATTTTAATAACCTCATTATCTATTTTATATCAATAAATATGTTACTAATAATATTTTATCTTAGATTAATGGATATGATTGCCAGTCGATACCAACTTCTTCATATCATTTTTGAAGCCCAAATCGAAGACAAGCGAATTCTTCTTGGATCCCGGTATCTTGGGCCTTCGTTTGTCTTGATTTGGGCTTCAAAATTGGTAGAAATTGAGAGTTTGAGTCATTTGAGCTTTTATTCATTAATACCATTATTCTCAGAAAAATAAGATAAAACATATTATTAGTAACATATTTATTGATATAAAATAGATAATGAGGTTATTAAAATGTCATTAAAATGTGATTATCAAATACCCCCACACCTAAACTTTTGCTAGTCCTCTAGCAAAGAAGAAAATGAAAAGAAAGAAAGAAAAATCCTAACTCACTTTCAGAATCGCATTGATGAATGGCGATACAACAAGCCTTTAAACCCCTAGGTTACCCTAGTGGGCGAGTTGTAGTCTCGTGAGGGTTTGCGGTGAATATACCCACAAAATTGATCAACTTGCCAATTTAAAGAAGCTAATTGAATAATTCAAAAATTCCACAAGTCGGTTAATACTCAAGAAAACGCTTTTATCATGATTCCAAAGTAAACTTCTTAAGAAAATCCTTCCATTGTAGTGATACAAAACCAAGTTTTTCTCAAAGATTTAATTCAAAAGTTTTGAAGGAAACATGCTAACTCTTTGTTTCAAACAATGTTCAAGTCTCTTAACCCATTTTGAAAAATCAAGAACATATACTATTATTTCCATATATATAAAAACATGGTTATTTTTTTTTTTTTTTTCTTGGTAGTCTTGTTCTTTTTAATCGGCTTTCTAAGTGACCATTTAGCGAGTTTTGATCCATGGTTCACATCAACTCCGTTGGGGTATAAATAGGGGTAGTATCCGAGGGTTTAGAGGTGTGAAATATTTTGTAAAACTCCTTTTGAGAGAAAGGGTTGCTCTTGTTTTAGAGTACCTTTCATTGTAATAATTTTTCCTCAATAAATAAATATTTTCGCCCTTCAATCCCATCTTCTTCTTCTTGTTCAAGGACCAAAAGGAGGATGAGTTGATGATGATGAGTTGCGGGTTTCTCTTTATTTCTCTTTATTATTTCTTTTTCTTTCTTGTTATTTATTTGCTTTGTAGTTTAGATTTAATAGCTTTTGTAGTTTAGATTTATTTGCTTTGTAGTTTAGATTTAATAGCTTTTGTAGTTTAGATTTATTTGCTTTGTAGTTTAGATTTAATAGCTTTTGTAGTTTAGATTTAATTGCTTTGTAGTTAGATTAGTTTAGAATTTTTCTTTTCTTTTTATTTTCTTTCTTTTTCTATTTGTTTGAATTTCCCAAGATGTTGAACTAAACTCTTGTGGGGATCTAGGTTGCATGAAACTAGTCTAATCTCTTTTGTATTTATGAATCATCTCTTATGCTTAAAAGATCATGTTTAGATTAATCAACTAGAGAACTAATCGATAGAAGAAGAATTTGATAGTTTATGCTTTCTTAAGTGGTTTGATAGGCTATGCTTATGAATTCTAGGATTATTATCTTGTTATTACTCTCTTCATGAGTTTGAATTTCAATTAGGTGATAATTTGATAAGTTATGCTTTCCTTAAGTGGTTTGATATCTTATGCTTAATAAATCTAATATGAGATGGTAAAAGAGAATTTTTCATAGATTATAATTTGAGTTAGCTAGTGGATTCAATTCTAGATTCCTTCATCTCTTATTGACTTCTCATCTTTTTAATTGTGATTCCTTTCACACACAATCCAAATCCACTCTCTCATCACTTCATCATGCTTTCATACTATCTTGAATAAAACCCTAATTGTCACGCATAATTTGAGAACCGAACTTGACTCAAACACTTCCTATTTCCGTTCCTCGTGGGATCGACAATCTTAAATACTATAACTTGACAATGGTTGTGCACTTGCGACTATAAAAGGTAAACACTCGTTTTTGCCCATCAGATATCTCACTTTGTTGAGATATTTGCTTTCTATTCTTATTTCCTTCGCGAAGCGGAAAATAACAAGGCCTTCTCGGGGATATCGCTCACGTGTGAAGTGACTCTGCGTAACAATTGGTATCGTGGTCATTATTCAGATTGGAAGTGGTGTAGCTTCTGGTTTGAGGTGGTGCTCGGTAATTTCTGAGAGAAGCGGATTTATTAATACAAACGGAGAATGACGTCTACCAGTAAATCGGTCAAAGTGGGAAAATACGAGATTGAAAAGTTCAATGGGAAGAATGATTTTTCCTATTGGAGGATGCGATAAAAACTCATTGATTTCATAAAAATTGCACAAGGTTTTGGCTAGAAAGAAGAAGCACAAGGATATGTCGATGAGGATTGGGAGGCCGGATCACGAGAAATGCAGTCGATTATCCTATGCCTTGAAAGGGATGTAGCTTTCTTGGTAGATGGAGAGGAAGCGGTAGGCGTGTTTGAAGTTAGAAAGTACCTTCATAACGAAGAGTCTAACGAACCAGATCCATTTAAAATCTAAATTGTATACTTACAAGATGGAGGAGGGCTCATCAATCCGGGAATACATCAACAAGTTTGATAGGATCATATCAGACTTAAAAGACATAGACGTGACAGTTGGAGATGAGGATCAGACGCTTCTACTACTTCTGTCTCTGCCGAAGTCTTATGAGAACCTAGTGCAAACACTGATGCTTGTAGGAGACAATTTGACGATGGATGAGACTAGAACGACGCTTCAAGCGGATGATCTTCGAAAGATTGCAACCAGTGACATGACTATTGGTGGTAACAAAGAACAAGCACAGGGATTGTTTGATAGAGGAAGGAGCAATGAGCAAGGAAAAGGCAAGGGAGGAAAGTCTAGATCTAAATCGAGACCTCTTACGGGAAAATCGTGTTTCAAATGCGGTGTAGTTGGGCATTTTAAGGTCGACTGTCCAAATAAGAGAGTAGGTGGAAAGAAGAACAACAACAAGACTGAGAGAAGAGAGGGTAAGGAAGAGGCGAGTTACGTTTCAGAGGAAGGGAGCGATAAGGAGTGCTATGTCGTCAGGGTGGCGAGGATATCTCCGGAAAGTGGATACTTGATTCTGGTTGCTCTTACCACATGTGTCCAAATAGGAAGTGGTTTACTACCTACAGAGACATTGATGGTGGAACCGTATTGATGGGGAACAACCATGCTTGTAAAACGGTGGGGCTAGGTAATATCAAGATCAAGACGCATGATGGAGTGGTCCGAACCTTGACGGATATGAGGCATGTTCCCGACTTGCGAAAGAATCTTATCTCAGTTGGTGCATTAGACTCGGCGCTGCGTAATTGTTACGGAGAACGGAGTGAAGAAGGTTGTTGGGGTTCCCTTGTAGTGATGAAGGGCGCTCGTCACGATAATTTTATACTCTCTCGAATGCAGCGGTGGCGGAGATCAGGCCGTTGGGCTGAAGGAAGTGGTGGAGACCCATGTGAGCACACGGTTATGACATAGGCGGCTTGAGCACATGTCGAGAAGGGTCTAGTTTTGCTTGGTAAAGAGGATCTGGCGAAGAATCAAGAAACCTAGTATAGATTTTTGCGAGGATTGTATATATAGAAAGGCACACGGGGTCCGGTTTAGAAGTAAATCTAAGAGCAGAGGGATACTAGATTATGTGCACGGATGTTTGGGGTCCGGCTCGAGACAACTTCTAAGAGTGCTTCGGATATTTTGTCTCATTCATAGGTGACTATTCGAGGTATGCTTGGATTTACTTTACGAAAGCATAAGAATGAGGTGTTCGAGACATTCAAGAAGTGGAAGCAATGGTTGAAAGCAGGCCGGAAAAAATTGAAGACGAGACACCTTGATGTGTCTCGCCACTAGCGAGACACCTTGATGTGTCTCGCCACTAGCGAGACACTTGATGTGTCTCGCCACTAGCGAGACACCTTGATGTGTCTCGCCACTAGCGAGACACCTTGATGTGTCTCGCCACTAGCGAGACACCTTGATGTGTCTCGCCACTAGCGAGACACCTTGATGTGTCTCGCCACTAGCGAGACACCTTGATGTGTCTCGCCACTAGCGAGACACCTTGATGTGTCTCGCCACTAGCGAGACACCTTGATGTGTCTCGCCACTAGCGAGACACCTTGATGTGTCTCGCCACTAGCGAGACACCTTGATGTGTCTCGCCACTAGCGAGACACCTTGATGTGTCTCGCCACTAGCGAGACACCTTGATGTGTCTCGCCACTAGCGAGACACCTTGATGTGTCTCGCCACTAGCGAGACACCTTGATGTGTCTCGCCACTAGCGAGACACCTTGATGTGTCTCGCCACTAGCGAGACACCTTGATGTGTCTCGCCACTAGCGAGACACCTTGATGTGTCTCGCCACTAGCGAGACACTTGATGTGTCTCGCCACTAGCGAGACACCTTGATGTGTCTCGCCACTAGCGAGACACCTTGATGTGTCTCGCCACTAGCGAGACACCTTGATGTGTCTCGCCACTAGCGAGACACCTTGATGTGTCTCGCCACTAGCGAGACACCTTGATGTGTCTCGCCACTAGCGAGACACCTTGATGTGTCTCGCCACTAGCGAGACACCTTGATGTGTCTCGCCACTAGCGAGACACCTTGATGTGTCTCGCCACTAGCGAGACACCTTGATGTGTCTCGCCACTAGCGAGACACCTTGATGTGTCTCGCCACTAGCGAGACACCTTGATGTGTCTCGCCACTAGCGAGACACCTTGATGTGTCTCGCCACTAGCGAGACACCTTGATGTGTCTCGCCACTAGCGAGACACCTTGATGTGTCTCGCCACTAGCGAGACACCTTGATGTGTCTCGCCACTAGCGAGACACCTTGATGTGTCTCGCCACTAGCGAGACACCTTGATGTGTCTCGCCACTAGCGAGACACCTTGATGTGTCTCGCCACTAGCGAGACACCTTGATGTGTCTCGCCACTAGCGAGACACCTTGATGTGTCTCGCCACTAGCGAGACACTTGATGTGTCTCGCCACTAGCGAGACACCTTGATGTGTCTCGCCACTAGCGAGACACCTTGATGTGTCTCGCCACTAGCGAGACACCTTGATGTGTCTCGCCACTAGCGAGACACCTTGATGTGTCTCGCCACTAGCGAGACACCTTGATGTGTCTCGCCACTAGCGAGACACCTTGATGTGTCTCGCCACTAGCGAGACACCTTGATGTGTCTCGCCACTAGCGAGACACCTTGATGTGTCTCGCCACTAGCGAGACACCTTGATGTGTCTCGCCACTAGCGAGACACTTGATGTGTCTCGCCACTAGCGAGACACCTTGATGTGTCTCGCCACTAGCGAGACACCTTGATGTGTCTCGCCACTAGCGAGACACCTTGATGTGTCTCGCCACTAGCGAGACACCTTGATGTGTCTCGCCACTAGCGAGACACCTTGATGTGTCTCGCCACTAGCGAGACACCTTGATGTGTCTCGCCACTAGCGAGACACCTTGATGTGTCTCGCCACTAGCGAGACACCTTGATGTGTCTCGCCACTAGCGAGACACCTTGATGTGTCTCGCCACTAGCGAGACACCTTGATGTGTCTCGCCACTAGCGAGACACTTGATGTGTCTCGCCACTAGCGAGACACCTTGATGTGTCTCGCCACTAGCGAGACACCTTGATGTGTCTCGCCACTAGCGAGACACTTGATGTGTCTCGCCACTAGCGAGACACCTTGATGTGTCTCGCCACTAGCGAGACACCTTGATGTGTCTCGCCACTAGCGAGACACCTTGATGTGTCTCGCCACTAGCGAGACACCTTGATGTGTCTCGCCACTAGCGAGACACCTTGATGTGTCTCGCCACTAGCGAGACACCTTGATGTGTCTCGCCACTAGCGAGACACCTTGATGTGTCTCGCCACTAGCGAGACACCTTGATGTGTCTCGCCACTAGCGAGACACTTGATGTGTCTCGCCACTAGCGAGACACCTTGATGTGTCTCGCCACTAGCGAGACACCTTGATGTGTCTCGCCACTAGCGAGACACTTGATGTGTCTCGCCACTAGCGAGACACTTGATGTGTCTCGCCACTAGCGAGACACCTTGATGTGTCTCGCCACTAGCGAGACACCTTGATGTCTCGCCACTAGCGAGACACTTGATGTGTCTCGCCACTAGCAAGAAACCTAGTATAGATTTTTGCGAGGATTGTATATATAGAAAGGCACACAGGTCCGGCCGAGAAGTAAATCTAAGAGCAGGGATACTAGATTATGTGCACACGGATGTTTGGGGTCCGGCTCGGACAACTTCTAAGAGTGCTTCGAGATATTTTGTCTCATTCATAGGTGACTATTCGAGGTATGCTTGGATTTACTTTCTGAAGCATAAGAATGAGGTGTTCGAGACATTCAAGAAGTGGAGAGCAATGGTTGAAAACAGGACGGGAAAGAAATTGAAGACACTGAGATCCGACAACGCGGCGTATATACGATGGTGCTTTCAAGGAGTTCTGTGATCAGGAGGGAATTGTTCGACACCGCGCCGCAGGTCAACACCACAGCAGAATGGGGTCGCAGAGAGACTGAACCGAACATTGTGGGAGAAAGTAATGAGTATGCGATCATACGCTGGATTGGGCAATAAATGGTGGACAGAAGCGGTGGCTACAGCTTGTTACATTGTGAACCATTCACCACATTCGATATTGATGGTGATACACCCTATGGGTGTGGTCAGGGGAGCATGCGATTATGATAGCCTGTAATTTCGGATGTACCGTCTACTATCACATCAACGAGGGAAAGCTTGACGCGAGGGCCAAGAAGATAATATTCTTGGGATATGCGAAGGGCGTAAAAGGCTATCGATTTTGGTGTACGGAAGATTTGAAGTTTGTGATCAGCAGGGATGTTACCTTTGATGAGAAATCCATGATTGCTAGGGGGCCCAAGGATGATGGTGTTAGGACTGTTGAGATTTCTAAGTCTCAGGTTATTGAAATAGAACCTAAAAACCAACCAGGTTCTAGTCGTGTTTGTAGGCATCAAAAATTGCTGAAGAACCTCAAATATGACTAAATTATGAGAAGATCGAAGGACAACGTCGTCGAAATCTCAAGAAGTCAACACATGGGAAGATTGTGTCTCGCCACAAGGCGAGACACTTGTTTGTGCCTCGCCATGGCGAGACACTTGCTTGTGTCTCGCCGTTAGCTTAAGATTGGGTGCCTCGCCACTAGCGAGACACCTTGATGTGTCTCGCCACTAGCGAGACACTTGATGTGTCTCGCCACTAGCGAGACACCTTGATGTGTCTCGCATAGGCGAGGTGATTCATTTGTTCTCGCCAAACAGACACCCGTAATACTTGAAATGAGCTCTTGAAGGGTCTAAATCAATGCCGGTGGGGCCCACTTGACTTTATCGCAGAGATGTTCAAATACTTTAATGGCGGTTACACGCGAAAATACCCACTAGGTGTGATTTTAGGGCATTTAATCGTGCCTAAAAGCAACAAAACCGCTACAACAGTCGGGAGGGATTTACACCGCCGCCAAGAAGCCAGGGTACCATACCGCCGCCCAGGCAGCTAACACCGCCGCCAGGAGCGAGGTAGCTTGGCCAGGTACTGCAGCCGCCGCTAACTACAAATATGGGGCACTTATGACACTTGTGTTTCTTCAGAGGGCACGTTTCCCAAAGTCTATAAATACCCCCATACATCCACATCGGCATTTGGCAATCAGAGATCAAAGAATTCAGAGCTTTTGCAAGGAGAGAGAGAGAATCCAAGCTTCCAAAGTTCAAGAACGCGATCCACACGGAGATTCCTCGAGTTTAAGCTTTGACTTATTCTTGAGAAGAGTAGATATCTTACTTTGCTAAGATATTTGCTTAAGTTCTTGTTTCCTTTGCGAAGCATCAACTAAACCCCGTCGATTCGACGATCGCTGCTCGGTGGTCCACGGATTATGCGTCCCCGGCACAGGCAAAGTCCCACGAAAACAGAAGATCTACACTTGTAGTGTCTTTTGTTCGAGTTTGTAAGAGAGTCACTTAAATTTTCTTTGTAACTGAAAATTAAGGTGTAATTTTCTTAAGTTTTGTAATGGAAACGACAAAGAAATCAACTTTCAACGCAAACACGATGGCGACCACAGTGGGAGCCAACGGTCTCGAGCCCGAGATCGTTGTGTTGCAGCCTTGCAGCGATCAAGCCGACCTCATGGTCGATGGACTGGATTACTTCTTCGATCAAGCCAAGTTCGAAGAATATCTCTCCTCTTCCTCATCAAAGTCCTCCTCACCCCGCAAAGATCGGAGGATCTCATCTCCTAAGAGGGAGGTTCGTTCTGTTGTGATGCGCAACGATTCTCGTTCGCTTGCAACGGAGGCGATTTCCCCTCTCAACAAGATCTCAACTGATCTGACGAATAGGGCTCGCCAAAGACGACGTCAAAAGATGGCTCGTCAATTAGCCAAGGCCATGGAGTCGACGGATGGAGTTCATTACAATACGAACTCACATTATCAGAGGCGTCAGCAAGCTACTACGTCTCAACCTCAGTCCGCCAACACTTCTCCCAAGGAAGAATGGGTTCTCGTCAAAAGGACCCGATTGACAAGGAAGGAGCGCGACTCAAAGCGCCGCGGCACGCTGTTCGCTCATGCCATTGTTCGCAAGGCGCAGGAGTCGAAATCAACCGTGGAATCGATTCAAAATCACAAAATTTGGGTCCCGGTCGACATCAAAATCGCTCAAGACTCGCCAACAACATTCTTCGCCGAGATTACTGGTCAGCCGCTAGCTTAGCGACAGTTTAAGCCGCCGCCGACAGCAGGTGTAAACCGCTCAAGGCCCAGACAAGCCGAGCCGCCGCCACAACGAGGCAGTCCTCCATGCCTTGACAAAAAATGGGCTTTTCCGCCCCTTTCTTCCACTTCTCCGGCTGAGGTATCAACCGTTTGGTCTGGAAATTCGACAAATTCAGTGTTTACTCGTCTGGGTCCACTGCCAGGAAATAAAGGCAAGGTACCAGTGAAGAAACGCTTGGATTGCCCAGTCCAGAAGAGTCCTGAGCAAGCGGAAACATCTCAGACTTCTAGAATTCCAATTGCATCTCGTTTGAGCATCCCGCAAGGGGTCCGCGAGTTTACTAAAGGGAAGAACTTGAGGCGTGTGTCTCCTAAGTCGAATGATCGACACCCCAAAAAGAAGACGTGTCCTCCAGTTAAGGACAACGTTACACTTGGGGGTGGCAACACACGAAAGAGGACGATCGACGAAATAGATTGTTCTTGCTCGTGTGCCAAATTAATTAAGACATTGTTATCAGGATGTGTCTGTTCTGAGTCGAACGCTCACCCACAAAGAGCTTCAGTATTCGAACGGCTTTCCCCGTCAACAACGGAAGGTCTGAAGCCACAGTCAAGACGACATCGAAGAAGAAAGAGATCTATCATCCGAACTGATGAGTTTCCCGAAGTAACTATCAACATGGTGAACAAAGGGAAAGGACCAGCGACGGATGCAAATCCTGACTTCACTCCTGGAGGAAAGATCGGGTCTCAAATTTCTCAGAGAATGTCTCGGTTGCAATTGCGAGCTACTCAACGCATCGACTATAGAAGGATGCATGAGGGAGAGTCATCTGAAGATGAATCTTCCGATAACAATTCGGCGATAGCTTCCGATGACACAATGTCAAGTGTTGGTCACCATCCCAGGGAGGCTTTTACCATTACTCCCGACGTTCTGGCTCAAATGTTACAAGAAGCCTTAGCCAAGCAAAGAGAAGAGCTTAAGGCTGAAATGAGAACAGAGATGGAGCTAGCCATGCAACAGATGAGGGAGTTGCAAACCCATACGGTTGCACAACCTAGGTCCAGTCAACAGCCTGGATCTAGTCAACAAGGTGGAGCTATCAATCATGATACCCATACTGTCGAAGACAGTGATTCGGAGGTAGATGAACACATTTACGCTGATCAGCCGCCGACGAAAGATGCACCTGGTGCTCAAGATGGAAATATTCCAATTCCTCAAGATGGAAATGTTCCAATTCCTCCTATTGGAAGTAATCCAAAACAAGGGGAAGATGACGGCAAAAAAATGAAAGAGCTTGAAGATAAAATCAATGCTCTAATGTCCGCTCACGAGGTTAAAAAGACCGGCATCCCGTGTCCATATCCGAGAGAGTGGGATTCAATTCCTTACCCGCCGAAATTCAGTTTGATTAATTTCACACCTTTTGACGGGAGAGGTTCGCCTACACAACACTTGATCTATTTCAAGTCTCATTTGGGGGTGATCTCGGGAAATGAGCCTTTGATGATTCGGTCATTCGTTGGTACCCTTCGGGGAGCTGCCTTCGATTGGTATCGAAGACTCAAAATTGGAAGCATTTACTGTTGGAATGACATGGAAAGCTTGTTCCTCAGCAACTTCTTCGATGACGACACCGAAGTCTCGATTGGAACTCTTCTAGACGAGAAGCAGAAGGATGGGGAGACAATTGACACCTTCGTTAAGCGTTTCCGCAATAAAGCTATGAATTGCAGGGATCCAATTACTGAAAAGTTTATATTGAAGACTTGCCACAACAATCTCTCCATTGATCTGTTGGAAGTCATGGGGGTTGTCCCACCAACTACATGGAAAGATCTGAAAATACGAGGAGAACAAGCCGAACGTTTCCTCAGAAGGAAGAAAGCTGAAAGAGGCAAAATGACAGCTGACCCCTCAGAAGTAAATTTTTCCTCTCGTAATAGAGGAAAGGCATCTGTGACTGCTGTTAGTCAAACGTCGCAACAACGACCGCGCCAAAAAGCTTCTAAATCAGAATTCCACAGGACATATTCCTTTAGAGATGAAGAAGTTCCGAACATCTTCAAACACCTCCTTGATAAAAATAAAATCAAGTTGCCTCCGATTGCAAATCGGGGAGGAAGTGACAAGACGAACCCCTAATGTCGTGCCCGCAGAAGGATCCTCCATCCTACTAAGGATTGCTTAGCTCTCAAGGCCATCATCCAAGCCTTGGTTGAAGCCCGGCGTCTTAGAAATAAGCGAATGATAATTACTCCGGCGGGTATCACAGTATAAACTGCTTCTTTCAACTCCGACAGGTATACGAGTATAAACCGCTCCCCTCATACAAACGAATTATCGAGTATAAACTGCTCCCCTTCCTCCAATGAGTACAAGAGGTTAAACTGCTCCTCCTTTACATTCAAATACTTCGGTTTTGCAAAGAAAGTCGGGTGGATAATCCATGAGCGAGAGGTCCACTTCGAGGATTGGCGATCAAACCTTCCTGATTAGGATTGTCTCAAAATTCCTATCCCGGTCAAACCTTCCTACAGTTAGGACCACGGCTAAAATCCCCTCTCGATTTCTTCCATGAACGAGAGGTTCACTTCTAGATTGAGCGATCAAACCTTCCGACAGTAAGGATCGTTTCCAAATTTCTATCATGGTCAAACCTTCCTATAGTTAGGACCACGGCTAAAATCCCCTCTCGATTCCTTCCATGAACGAGAGGTCCACTTTCAGGATTGAGCGATCAAACCTTCCTCAGATTAGGATTGTCTCAAAATTCCTATCTGGTCAAACCTTCCTGATTAGGACCATGGTCAAAATCTTCTCTTGATTCCTTTTAGGAATGAGAGGTCTACTTCACCAATGTGGTTTGTTTTCCCCAAGAGAAGACACAACGGGTTTGTTTTAGCCCCAAGAGAAGACACAATGTGGTTCGCTACCAAGAGAAGACACAATGTGGTTCGCTACCAAGAGAAGACACAACAGGTTCGCTACCCCAAGAGAAGACACAATTCCAAGAGTCACGATTCAATATAGTAGCATAGATGTCATTACCTAATGACACCTAAACTATGCCTTCATGCATAGGGATGTTATCTTTGCCCCTTACCAGAGATAAGTCAGCGTCTAACACACGCCGCCGGGTAGTCAATTCCCGTGATAATTGATCAAGTCTACGTATTCAATATCGTAGCATAAAGTCTAAGAGAGTTCATTCTTTTAGCACAACGTAACATGTAGAACGGACTCAGATAATCTACATGCTAGCCCAACTCAAACGGTAGTTGGTAAAGGCTCATCAAATCCGTTGATGCCTGAGGGTTTGCCAAAAATCCTATATCTATCGTACAAAGGGAGACCACAAACTATCTCAAGAAATCCAATTCGACATTACCCCTCGCACGCATCCGAGTAATGTATTCAAAGCAAATTGGTCCCATTACATTCGGCTTTCTCGAAATCGATGTTCGTAAAACCGACGACGCTTTTTCTCGAATGATTCTCAAGGCATTCAATTGCAACCCAAGTGGTGACTTTCAAGATGGAGATGATCACCAAAATCGACTTCGACATTTCAATCCATTCAAATACAAATGCTTATTGAACTCGAATATGGATAGCGACATCGCACCGTGGTTTGAGAAATCAAGCAAAACACGTGCCTCTTCTACAAAGTTCAACGCGAACGAAGCAAGATCTTATCCAAAGTATTCCGCACTCGATAAAAACACGCAGGAGTCCAAAACTTGGAGGGTATTCAGTATCAGCTAAATATGACAAGAATATGAGATAGGACGTTCAGTCAACATTCGGAAGACAGCCCGCACAAGCAGCAAGACCTTCAGCCATCTTCGCCATTTAGCTTGTATCACCCTGCGCCATTCACGCCAGCCATCAGTGCCCGCCACTGGCGAGACACCTTGATGTGTTCACTTCTGTTTGCGTACCGCCACGGCTTGACATGATCTTGTTCGCCATGCTTATCTTCTTACTGTGTTCGCCAAAGGCGCAGACACCTACTTGAATGAGTCTGAAGGTTCAATTTGGTGGGACCCACTTGACTTTATCACAGCAGAGACGCTTCAAATGACGGGCGGAAGACATTCGAATACCACCAGGTGTGATTTTAGGGCATTTAATGCCGGCACAAACGTTACAATAAAGTCGGACGCCAGGCAAAATTTCATTACCGCCGCCGCCAGTTCGACACGCCAGTTGAAGCAGCCTTTACGGTGTCGAGCCCGCCAACTACAAATACGGGCACTTATGACACTTTTCTTAGAGCACGCTTCCAAAGTCTATAAATACCCCATACATCCATTATCGGATTTGGCAATCGAGAAAGAATTCGAGCTTTTGCGGAGAGAGAGAATCCAAGCTTCTAAAGTTCAAGAACGCGATCTCACGGAGATTCTTCGAAGCTTTGACTTATTCTTGAGAAGTAGATATCTTACTTTGCTAAGATATTTGCTTGTTCTTGTTTTTCAGCGGCATCAACTAAACCGCCGACGACGATCGCCGGTGGTCCACCTGACACGCCCCTGACGCAAAGTCCCACCTAAAATAGAAGATCTACACTTGTAGTGTCTTTTGTTCGAAGTTTGTAAGAGAGTCACTTAAATTTTCTTTGTAACTGAAAATTAAGGTGTAATTTTCTTAAGTTTTGTAATGGAAACGCACAAAGAAATCAACTTTCAACGCAAAACGGTGTTCAAGTGGGAAGTCGTAGATGATGAGCTTGAGCAGAGGAGGTTCGCCAGAGAATACACAAGCACTACAACAACAAATACCGAGGATAGTTTGGCTTCCACTAGGCCAAGACGAGCATCCAAGCAGTATGTAAGCTCGGTGATCAACCCCAAGCACTATGGACAAGTTAATTTGGTTGAATACGACTCTGGAGGAGGACGGTACGGTCTCCTTTAAGGAAGCTATTCGGGACAAGGATAGTGAGAGTTGGTTGGTTGCGATGGAGTGTTTGGGTCGAAAGTTGCTTCCATTGTAAAACTTGAGAAAATTACACTTTAACTCTCAGTTACAAAGAAATTTAAATAACTCTCTTACAAACTCAACAAAAGACACTACAAGTGTAGATTTCCTATTTTCGTGGGACTTTGCCTGCACGGGACGTGAATCCGTGGACCACCGAAAGCAATGATCGCCGAATCGATGGGGTTTAGTTGATGCTTCGCAAAGGAAACAAGAACTTAAACAAATATCTTAGCAAAGTAAGATATCTACTCTTCTCAAGAATAAGTCAAAGCTTAAACTCGAGGAATCTCCACGTAGATCGTGTTCTTGAACTTTAGAAGCTTGGATTCTCTCCTCGCAAAAGCTCATTATCCGATCTCCGATTGCCCCCGCCAAGTGGATGTAGAGGGTATTTATAGCCTTTGGGAAACGCGTCTCCATATTTAGTTAGCGCTGCAACAGCGCTCGGCCAAGCCGCCGGCTAACGGGCGAGGCGTTCACGCCTGTTGGCGCAGGCAAGATGAGTCGCCTCGCTAATCGGGCGCAGGCGCTAGTCGCTCTCCAAACCGTTGTAACGGTTTTGCGCTTTTAGGCACGCATTAAATGCCCTCAAATCACTTAGTGGGCTTAGCCGTAAAAATACCATTAGAGTAGCCGAACGCCTCTTTGTGTTGATAAATTCAACCGGGCCCCACCGCATTGATTTAGACCCTTCAAGAGCTCGCTTGCAATTCTCGGTGTTCGCTTTCATGAAAGTGTAAGTGCTCGCCTATAGCGAGACATCAAGGTGTCTCGCCTGGCTAGGCACAACAAGTGTCTCGCTAGTAGCGAGACATTATCAAGGTGTCTCGCCATGGCTAGGCACACACAAGTGTCTCGCCAATGTAGGCACAAGTGTCTCGCCATGGCGAAGCATTAAACAAGTGTCTCGTGATCAGAAGACACAATCTTCCCATGTGTTGATCTTGAGATTTCGACGACGCTGTCCTTCGATCTTCTCATAATTTAGTCATATCCGAGGTTCTTCATTTTGATGCCTACATGGAGGAAGAGATGGAATCTCTTCTAAGAACCAAACATGGGTGTTTGGTCGAAAGTCTTTTCCATTTGTAAAACTAGAGAAAATTACACTTTTATTTTCGTTACAAAGAATTTAGATAACTTTCTTACAAACTCGAACAAAAGATACTACAAGTGTAGATCTCTTTGTTTTTGTGGGACTTTTCCCGCTTCGGACGCGAATCCGTGGACCATCCGTACGATCGTCGAATCGACGGGTTTAGTTGATGCTTCGCAAAGGAAACAAGAACTTCAAGAAATATCTTAGCAAAGTAAGATATCTACTCTTCCCAAGAATTAAAGCTTAATCTCGAGGAATCTCCGCTGGACCGTGTTCTTGAACTTTGGAAGCTTGATTCTCTCTCTCCTTACAAAAGCTCGATTTTGTTTGATCTCCGATTGCCAAATGCCGATCCCTTGCCCAAGTGGATGTAGGGGGTATTTATAGTCCTTGGGAAACGTGCTCCAAGAAACAAGTCATAAGTGCTCCATTTGCAAGTAGCCGTACCGAGCGCTCTCGCTTATGCCGCTTCGCCACTGGCGAGGTGAGTCGGCCGCTTCGCCATGCTGCGTAGATGGCTGCCTGGGCCGACCGGCGCAGGCAAAGGTCGCCCCTTCACCGTTGTAACGGTTTCACGCTTTAAGGCACGATTAAATGCTCCTAAAATCACTTAGTGCGATTTTCGCGGTAACCGCGACAGCGTTCAACGTCTCTGCATTGATAAAGTCAAGTGGGCCCCACCAAAGATTAATTTAGACCCTAAGAGAGCTCGTTTGGTATCCCGGTGTCTCGCTTTTTGGAGATAGTAAAGTGCCTCGCTATAGCGAGACACATCAAGGGTTCGCCGCGGCACATTACCAAGTCTTCGGTAAGACACATCAAGGTCTCCCGCCGGCGAGGCACACAATAATGCGTTCACCGAGACACATCAAGGTGTCTGCTTCGTATGGTGGCACAAGTAAGTCTCGCCAGCGCCGAGACATTATCAAGGTGTCTCGCCGGGCGACATTAAACAGTGTTCGCGACCAGAGCGCAGACACAATCTCCCCATGTGTTGACTTCTTGAGATTTCGACGACGTTGTCCTTCGATCTTCTCATGATTTAGTCATATTTGAGGTTCTTCAGAATTTTGATGCCTACAGATACCCTCCAAAGTTTTCTAATTCTCTCGTATTTTATCGAGGGTCTCGAATACTTTGATAAGATGCCTTGCTTCGCTCATCGCTGAACTTTGTAGAAGAGGCCCGTGTTTTGCTTCAGCCAACCCCTGCTACTGGCCGTCACGACCATATTTTGGGATCAATAACTGCTGCATTTGTATTTGAATGAATTGAAATGTCAAGCTTCATTTTGGACTAATCATCTTCATCTTGAAAGTCACCACTGGGTTGTGATTGAATGCCTTGGGAATCATTCAGAAAAAGCCGCCCTGGTTTTCTCAATATCGATTTCCGTGAAAGCTTCAGATGTACTATGGAACAATTTGTCTTGAATATACCTTTGAATCCCGTGACGAGAATAATTGTCAATATCCGGATTGTCCCACTTGAAGAAAGCGAGCAGGCAACTCAAGCATCTTGCTCAAGGGTGGCGGTTAACGTTGTCTCGCTTGAGCCGCCGATTGCCCGCTGAGCCGGGCCGGCGGACTCTGCTCGCTTGAGCTGGGCGGTTGGACTGCCTCGCTTGAGCGGGCGGTTGACTTGCCTCGCTTGAGCGGGCAGCTTGACCTCGCTGCCAATATGCCAGATAAAACCCGACACTAGGGTTTTAACCCCATTCGATCCCCTCCTTCTAAACTTCAAAATTTTCTCAAACTTCTTCCCGAAGCTCTTCCTCAAGACTCACTCTAACAAAACCCCTTTGAGCATTCAGTATGTTCAAAACCCATCTTTATAGATCTAGGGTTTGGGTTGTATGGGATTTTGGATTGAAAAGCTTGTTCTTTCATTTTCCTCGCCGATCCGGCTCTTGAAGCAAACCCTAGCTCAATTGCTTTGAGTTCCCCAAGACCCAACTTTTCCTTGTCATTTGAACCAAAACCGATAAAAAATCTGATTTTTAATCATGTCGCCTAAGAGATCTCGTGTCCCTAAGGGTAAATCTGCCTGCTTCAATCCCAAGAACCTATGGCCTCGCTGTCGTAAGTTTCTCTCATTTTTTATTGATTTGAAGTCCTATTTTTGTCAAAACTTGAACTTTTGTGCATGAATCCTCATTTGATCTCTTTCATGAGGCATTTGAGCGTAGTCGAGGTCCTCCTTTGCGGGATCTCGGTAAAACAAGTGTTTTGCATAGCCAAAACATCTCACAAATCAACGAACAAAGCTTCATTGTCTCGCGGTTTGCGTAGGCGGTCGAGGCCGCCCGCTTCGGCGAGATGTTGGGATCGCTCTGGCCGGGCGGTAGCTTGAAACCGCCTCGCTTCGGGCGAAAGTTGAGATCGCTCGCTGCTTTGTGACAAGCATGATTGGCCGGCCAAGTAGGCAGCTTTGAATCGCCTCGGCCGGGCGAAGTCGTCCCAACACTTAGCCATTTTTATGTTAATTTTGACCTCGCACTTATAAGTGTATATGTGCTTTGCGCTTGAGTTTCACGGCATTCAATGTTCATGAGCCAAGTGGATTGCATGTACTGTTTTCCTTCTCAAGAGATGCCACTAGTGACCGATGCTCCTCTCGCCGGTCCAAATGCCTGCACTATTGGAAGAACATGGTGATCGCCGGATTTACTTAAGAATGATCACCGACGCCCCATCGACAAAAAATGCCGGATCCAGAGATAATGAGGAAGTCCAGCCATTTATTTGGGGATTCTGCTATGATCCAAAGCCTTATCCGCTCGTGACCAACCATGGTCGTATGAAGGTGATGGCTCTAATCTTTATTTACCTCCATTTGCCCTGATCATTCACTCTTGCGCTAAATTTATCGCTTAAGAGGAATGTCTTGGAGGTTGATCGAGGATATGGAACGATACAATCGGATATATTGGTAAAGATGCCGCTCCGTGTTCTAGTGACAAAATTACGCTCGTGCTTTACCCGCCTTGTAGGTCATGACAAAGACACCTCATAATGAACTGATGGTCAAAGCCGACACCTTGAAGAATCGCTAGCCAAAATAGGAAGGAGTTGCCTCCTAAGAAATCTCATCGTGCTTCGTTGGGTACATTCTACGAATCGATGGTGGACACGATGACGTACCACGCTCTCATCGATGGAGTCGGAACTCAAAGAAATTGATTATATGTTCCCATCCGTATAGCATGTATGGAATTCCTCCTACCAGATCATTTCCTCGCATTGCCGGAAATCTACAACCCGATAGCAACACTTTCCCGACTAAAAATGGGGAATTGGGTCTACCACTTCATGAAATGATGAAGGTTTCCGGTCTTCCAATGGGTGAAGCACCATATCAAGAATATTTTCCCAAGAATCGACGCATTGAAGGAAATGAAAGAGAAGAGATCACCGCTTATGAAATTGGGAGCTAACTTGCCACTATCAAGTCGCAATAGCGACAAAGGACGGAAGGCTAGAGGCTTCCGCAGATTAGTCATAAACAGCTCACATTATCTATTCCGTAACTTAGAGGATAACGAGGATGTAAGTGAACGTAAACCGCCACTCCTTCACATCAACAAGCCGACAAAGATCAATGCCCAATCCTTCACTACCCCATATGCCGAGGGCAAAATTCTAAGGGGACGGTTTGAGACTTTCTTGTGGCAACTACAAAAGCAGCATCAAACCACAAACTCTCTTGGCGGCTACTTGGCTATCCGTTGAAGAAATGTAGTCCCGACTAATCTTCGTGATGCCTCGCTTTAGAAGTGCTTTTCCCACCGTTGAGCTGGTCACCGGCCGTCGCTTTCTTCTTCCCAATGGTGGCAGATATTCATGGTGGACTGACGATAGTCTCTCGGTTTTCTACATAAGGGCAAAGGGTCTTCTAGCGACATCCCAACTGCCAAAGTAGAACTACCGTGATACTTATTTGATGGCTCGCTCGACTCCATCGCCCGATTCGATGACGCCCCGACATAGTAGATTATCAACCGCCTTTATTTACGATATTGGAAGAATGTAAATGGAAAGCGAGATGCTGGTCCGCTGCCTCGCTAATTGCCAAGAGTTGGGAATTCTTTAAATGTTTCCGAACTTTTCAGCCGATATGATGACATGCCGTAGATGCCGCTGGCCTAGCGGAAGTCGAACTATTCGATCTGGTTGTTTCCGATGGCTAATGAACATTCGATCGGTTGCCTGATTTTCCCGTGAAGAATTCCTCGCGACATAGAGCCTTATCTCCCATGCCGCTTCTCCCGCCAATTCGCTATGATCAAATCTACATCGAATCCAAATCGGGAATGAAGACTCATGGAGGTCTTATTGAGCGTGCCCGCTACCGTATTGGAACATAAGCGGCCGCACCATGCCTGTTCAGTTCCTCCGCCGGTCAAGCTTCAGATGACTTTTCTATACCGCGAAATGGCTCATTGCAGCTAATGCTCCCACGAAGTAGAACATAACAGAGCCTACACCAACCCGCGGCTTCCCCAAACGAGCTCGCCCTTCAAAGAAATCAAAAGGCAAGAAGAAGGTCACCCAAGAAGAGAGTGAAGAAGAGGAATTTGATTATAGCCCACACTTCAAGAAGAAGAAACGATCGCTCGCTCGCCAGAGGTCCACTGAGCGGTTGTAGTGCCATCGCCGCCAGCTTCCAGCCAAGAGATGTACCAGCCAAACCTCTTCTCGTGTTCCACCTCCTCCGGCTCCTTTGAAACGCTCGCAAGGTCGTTCTTACTTATCCCCACCGATGACAAATGAGACAGGGAAGAAGAAGAGGTAGAAGAAGAAGTGACCAGCTTATACTCAAAGAGGGCTCGCCCATCACCATCGCTCATACTCCCGCTTCTATCGCCGGCAATAATGCGCATCAAGAAGGTCGTGACATAGGCCTCATCAGATAAATCCCCAAAATCACCAACTCCTAAGGCAGACACCGATTTTCCGCCTCTAAGAGAAGGTATGACTCAGATTCATCATCTCGACTTTACCATTTCATCTATGATTATTAATTATTCCATTTTTTCTTATCTCAAGAAGGCGAGGTTCCATGAACCTTCTCCTCCAAGAGTGTTCACTTATGATGATCCAACACCCGGCTATGGATCGTGATATTCAAGATACCACTACCGCGCCGACATTGACGCCCCTTCGGTTTCAAGGTGCCGCCGCAGTACCACCATTTCATCCGATGGCTTACTTAGAATCATGAAAGAGTCCAATTGGTTCCTCCACTTATTGCTAACGCGCTCATATTCTTTTAGAAAAATTCCAAGAAATGAGCGCAAGCTGCTAGCCACCGAGCCAACTCCCCGGTATGAGATTTGAACTTTACTTTTGTTCTCCCTTCATTGAATTGAAGCACTAATACATCAGAATCGCGTAGATGAAAGAGCAGATTGAGGGAGAAGCAGCTTCAAAGTGAGAGCTTGATAAATCTATCGAACTCCACTGAACCGCCTTGGTATGTACATATATATTATGATTCTCATATATATAGATATGTGTATACTAACACCCGAGCGTATTGTTGATGTCACAAATGAAAGCCGAGGCCAACGGAGTCTCGACATGAAGAGAGATTTCGAGGGGTCATTTGAACAAAGCTTCGCCAAATGATCTCTTTCTCTCAATTTGATCCACATCCGATTTCGAGATGCTATCGAATCTACTCGTAGGAATTCATCAGAGAAGCTAGCTCTTCCTCACGGGTACGCGTCTTATCGCCCAAGTTCTCGCTTTTTTTTAATGGATAATTGACACTTGATGGTTTTCACCGAGGGACTCATTACTACCATCAGAACAAACTCCTCATGTCTCAGATTTGGAGATTCAACCCTTGTTCTCCCTACCGGTCCATCATTGTATCCACTGTTGCCGAGAGTCTGTTTGTTCAACCTGGACCACCAACTACTCAAGCCGAACCTGAATCAGTTTCGGTGGTTCACGAGACTGAACAACCAACTATGGAGCAAACAACTCAAATTGAAGGCCCTATTATTCACCCAAGACCACCGGCTATCCAACCTGAAATTGAATCAACTTCGGTGGTTCTCCAAGCTGAATTGATGAGTGTAGAAACGACACTTGCTGGAGGATCTTCTAGCCGAATCGGTATATCTTCCAATTTTGTTTCTCATGAAAGTTCAAGCATGTAAGACTTAAAAAAAAAACTAACATTTCTTCTTCTACAGCGCCTTCTTCAGTATTGTATGACACGATCAAGGCGTTGATGTCGGATGATGATCCGGAGAAGGCGGTGATAAACGCGGAGCTCGAAGGGTTCATCTTTCATCAAGAATGTTATCGAGAAAGTCACAACCAAGGGCTTCTCTTAGTTCTTTCAAACGGCTCTTGATCGACGGGTGGCGCCCATAAGGGAAGAGGGCTTTTCTCGATTTAGCTACTCTATCACGTAAGACTTAGCTCAATTAGAGCAAAAATTAGGAGAGCTTCAAACTACGGTCCAAGGTGCTTTTCTTACATCTCTTCTGTTGAATCCATCATGCAAGCTCGAGAGGTTGCTTAAAGGCTGCTGAAGAAGAGCTACAACAAGTGCAAGCCCAACTCAACGATAAGGGCCACTCAAGATAGGCGAATGAGGTCAATGCCGAATTGATCCGCTCAAGAGGCTAAGATCTTGAAATTGCTCTCACCAAGAAGGCTTTGAAGATGTCAAGAGGCTCACGCTTTTGAAGATCGACTTACCGTAGAAGACTCGCCAAAATTAGCCGGAGCAATTGAAGGCATCCGATGAGAGATTCATGAACGATCGAAAGATCATTCAACTTCTAACTATTAATGATGCTTCTAGAGTCCTTCTCGAGAAGGAATTGGAACAAGAATACTGATCGAAGCTGAGTGGAAGAACGATCCTCCGCCAATTCTCCCATAGGACACTTTTGATCTTTGTTTAGCCACAATGTATTTTAAACCCCATCATTTATGAAATAAAATTTACTTTGTCAACTTTTATTACGTTCTTTATTCTCGCTTGAACTAATGGATATAACCTTAATAGGATTTTGGCAAACCCTCACCATCAACGGATTTGATATGCCTTTACCAATACCGCTTGAATTGGGCTAGCATGTAGATTATCTAAGTCCGCTCTACATATAACGTTGTGCTAAAAGAATAAATTCTCTCAGACTTTGTACTACGATATTGAATACGAGGCTTTATCAATTATCACGGAATTGACTACCCTACGGCGCAGTGTTAGACGCCGACTTATTCCCCGATTTAAGGACAGAATAACACCTACTACGCATAAATAGCGTAGATTTAATATAACCATGTAATAAATACATAAACTTTGGAATTGTGTCTCTGGGGCTTAAAACGAACCCGCAGGTTCTTCGGGCTAAAACGAACCCATTGTGTTTTCTCAGCTAAACGAACCCGCTGTGTCTTCGGCTTAAAACGAACCCGCTTGTGTCTTCAAGCGAACGAACCCGTGTGTGTTTTCTTGGGGCTTAAAACGAACCCGCGGTGTCTCTTGGGGCTAAAACGAACCGCGGTGTTTTCTTTGGGGCTAAAACGAACCCTTTGTGTCTTCTTGGGGCTAAAACGAACCCTTGTGTCTTCTCGCAAAACGAACCCCGTTGTGTCTTCTTGGGGCTAAAACGAACCTCGCTTCATGAAAGAAATTAATAATAGGTGTTAATATTATCGGTGGCTTCAATCATTTAAGATTTTCACCAATGAGAGCTTAATGAATGTGACTGCTCACAAGTCAAATCATTCATCATCGCTAAAACGATTATCCCGAATATATTAGGGATAATATATCTTCGTGAACTTTCCGCACTGGCATCATTAACTTGTCACCATCTTGAGTGATCAAGCCGATATGCTCCATTTGAGTAGACCGTATCAATTATAAACGGTCCTTCCCATTTGGGCCGAATTTGCCTTTCTTCTTGGAATTGAGAATCATCTCACGGACGGCGAAAGTACCAAGTCTCTTCCTTGAAACCGATGCGACTTTCTTGTTAAAGGCTTTGGAAATTCGCTTGGTATAGCTCAACTGCTGTTGAGCTCCCAAGCTGCTGCCTAACACCTCAAGCTCTTTCAAGACGCTTTTGATGTTGCTCGTCGCTTGTCATCCCTATCGCAAGGCTACACGAAGTGACGGAATTTGTATTCTAAAGGCAAAACAGCTTCACATCCGTGATACTAAGGAATATGGTGTGAATCTCGCTTGTTCGAATCAGAGTGCGATATGCCCAAAGAGCTTCACCAAGCTTATCATCCCAATCGCTTATTGGTTTTGACTAGCTTTGCTAAGATTTTGATGATAGTTTTATTAAAGGCTTCAGCCAACCATTTGCGTGGGATTATAAGTCGGGACTAAATATCTTGTATTCAACTTGCCGCAGACCGACGAAGGCGCTGTCGATGAATCGAGGACCATTGTCATGCACAATTGCTTAACACCATATCGATAGATAATATGGTGTTTAATGAATTTGATGACAAGACTCGCTTTGACTTCTTTGAGTGGAATTGCTTCAGCCCATTTAGAGAAGTAGCTCAGAATTGCCAAAATAAAGCGATCACCTTTTGTCGACGGGGAATATGGGTCCTACCACATCCATTCCCCATGTTTCAAACGCCAAGAAGTAGCCGACGGTGCAGATCTTCGGGTGGCCGATGCATGTAATTTGCATGTATTTGACACGCATGACATCGCTCGCATATTCAATTGCATCTCTAATCATGGTCGCCAATAATAGCCTAACCTTCTTAGTCTATCTCCCAGCCTTAGGACTGTGTTGATGCGACCGCAGTGCCGCCATGTGCTTTTAAGTGCCTCTTCCGCCTCTGGTCGAAAGACATCGGAGTAACAATCCATCATATGTACGACGATAAAGTGTTCGAGATGTCATAGTAGAATCTCGTGCTCTTCTTCTGATAGATTCCCTTTCTTTTATATCTTCCGTAAAATACCATGTAAGACATAATCTATAATAGAAAGCCAATCTCAAGTTCGAGTCCCGTTGAAGTAGCATGTGTTTCCTTGACATCCAAAATATATTCTCGTATGAAAGTTGGTGTGTCCTCACGGACGAATTGTTCTCTTGGGGGTTGCGCCAATGAAATGCCTGCCGCCAATGACGCATAAGCCGCCTGCCGTGGTATATATTCGATGAAGAAACTTTTGAATGATTCTCGCCATCTCTATTGCCGCTTCATGATATGGGATCAAATCCGATTTCTAACTTCATAGTCTCCACTAATTTGCTTAACTATGAGTTGAGAATCCCCGAACGCCGAGATATTCACCCCACTCTTTTCAGCAAAACCGAGTCCAATAAGTAATGCATTGTACGGCCACATTATTAGAGCACGGCTCACCGCGAATAAGCTCGAGGCATCACGCGTTTCTGGGAAACTAAGACAACTCCGACTCCACAGAAATCTTAGAACATCCAGAGCACTCGCCATTTGGTTGCGCTGACGCCCGGCCGGTATAATTGCCACACATATTCATGAGAAGTGTGATTGACCTCATAGGTTTCGCCGTAAATCTTCATAAAGTATAGCTTTATCGCCGACGTCGCTGCTAGAAGATCACAAATCGCTTGTCCCTTCACCGACTTCGCCGCTTGAAGTGGATGTCGACATAAAGGAGTAATGCCCATCTCGCTAATCGCCAATTCAAAGAAGCCGTTGTGTCATGAATACTAATTGGGTTAACATCCGAGATGACATGTATCGCCTCGTCCAACCTGTAATGACGATTTTCTGAGTGCAAATACCAAAGTTAGATTCTTTCTATATCGATATCGTGATTCACCACCATTGTCCGAATTTAAATAATATATCGCTTGTTCGGACAAGTATCATCATCTTGTGCTAATAAAGCACTTAATGAATGGTTGGTCGCCCGACATAAATCAAGAACGCCTTTCCCGATTTCAAAGCGACGAGAACAGAGGATTTGATAGATATATTTTAATATCTTCAAAAGCCTTCGACAAGCATCATCCCAAACGAATGAAACACCCTTCTTGGCTAGCTTGGAGAACGGCCGACACTTGCCCGCAAGGTTCAAATAAACCGCCTTATGTAAGCCAATCTCCTTGCAACCCTCTCGAAGTTCTTTGAGATTCTTCTGGGTTGTAACTCATTAATCGCTTCACCTTGTTCGATCAATATGAATTCCCTTTGACGTGACGACAAAACCAAGGAATTTACCACCGCCATTCCTGTGAATGACTTAGTTGATTCATCTTCAATTGATGACCCCGCATAAGTTCAAATACCGCCCCGATCTTTAATATGATCGCCTTATCTCTGCCACTACTAAATCGCCAACATAGCATTCGACGGTCTTCTTAGATGATCTCAAAAATATTTGTCATTGCCCGCTGATAAGTAGCTCCCGCTTCGCACTCAAAGGGCATAACAGATAACAAAAGATGCCGAGGCGTCCAAATGAGGTATGTTTCATCGCCTGATGCATCTTGATTTGATTATATCCAGAGAACTGGCCCATAAATGACATTCTTTCAAACCCACACGTATTATCTATGATGACGCCTCGTGATGGGGAGTGGAAAGTCATCTTTAGGGCATGCCAAGTTTAGATCTCTCAAATCGATGTGAACTCTAATTGTCCCATTCTTTTAGAACAGAACAATATTTGCTAATCTAACTGATGTTGCTCTTCCCCGATAAAGCCCGATTTTATGAGTTTAACTTCAAATATCGCTTCCATAATTTGCGACTAAATCTTCATTGTTGTTTCACAAGTTTAGATTCCGCTTGATATTAAGTCGATGCACCGCTACTCGATCGCCCGTGCATGTCTTCATAATTCCGTGCTAATACATCAATATATTCCCAATAAGAGAAATCAATTCTTTTTCTTCTCGAGGAAGACTACCACTCACCTAATATGGGTTTCGGATTATCTTCATCACCCATATTAACTTGGAACTGATCTTCTGTAGGCTGTCTCTTTGTTCAAACCTATCTCCGAATCAACATTCAGATGGAAAGTCCAAGGGTCTTCCCATTCGTAAATAATCATCTTCTTCGATCGCGGGGACTTATTGTGGTCATATTGGACATTAGCCCTTGAACACTTCACCAAGACTAAAACTAATCCTGTGTCAAGAATCGACGAAATAGCCATGATCATCAATTTGCCAACAAAGATTCGCCGAGGATGAAGAAACATAGCCCGCACCCTTTATATTCATAATAACGACGCTTTCCTTCTAACATGAGAGGGTCGGGCGAACCAATACCGCCGTCCGGCCAAGACCGGCCCGTGCGGTTATATCCCCATTTCTTCATGTAATGGTGCGCTTGTGAGCTATATTTGAAAAATGTTTGCACCGGATCGTCGCTATCTTCGATTCCTCACAATAATCTTGTGGTGGAGATTTTCTTCCTTTTCCAAAGATTGTTTGCTTTGCATCTTTCAAAGGAAGGAGGAATGTTGATCCCGCCAACTTTGAAGGCATTTCTTCACCGTTCAATGACGAGCGTACATGCACATCATGATCCCCGCATACCTCGTGACAGATCAACACTATGTACATACTCTAAATCGCCATTTATTATATGTTCATCGGCAAGCCGCTAGCCATAACTTTCTCCCGACGATTCAATCTCCAAGATCGACATAAGAGGTTCGATGTCATTAAATACAAAGTTTCCATCAATCGAGCCCCAGACTTTCATTACCGCCGTCAGACTCGGGCCGATGGTTCAAGATCGGATTCAAGACCATACAAAAGAGAGTCAGAGAAATAATTTTCTAACCCTTAAATGGTTGCTTATCCGCATCATTTTGACTACATTATCGTCTACATACTTCAAGCTAATCGATGTAATGTGGATGGGACTATAAGGCTACCGTGGATCCAAGGTCGCATCCAATAGTAGATTATAATGGTTCTCGCGACGATTACATAACATGTAACCTCGTGATTTGAGATCTCCAAGCCGCACTTTATCCGATTTTACCCAAAGGTCCGACCACCGGTATTAAATCCATAAATCACCGCGGCTCCAGAAGCCAACTTGCTAGCCTAATTCCAAGATGATACATCAACCGAGTGGCATAATGTCGACGCAGATCCGTGATCAACTTGAATCCCTGACGTTAATCGAGCCAATGTACCCAAGTGAAGTATAATGGCCTCGCCATGCTTCGAATTTTCACCGATATCCTCCTGCAAAGGTTATGCAAGGAATTGTGTTGCCAAGTTGCGTTGTTCGGCTTCTCCTAACCCGCTTGACTTGAGTGATAAAGCCTCAATCGCCTAACGCTTCCTCGTAAGGCTTCTAGTCTCTTTAGAAAGACGAGTAACTCATAAAGAGTTATCCTCGAATGTTGGCTAACCGGGTCATAACGCCGAAACGATATGATGAGCCGTAACTTCCGCTTGTCCCTCCTAATCGGATGATTAAATCGGACCGCCTCGACTTGCACCTCTTGAGGTCGCTTATCTTTCCGCTTGGTTGTATCCTCTTTGGCTACTTCCCTGTTGCCGACTTTCGTGTTGTGTTGGTGGAGTCATTGCCACCCCCAGCCCGCTAGAGTTTTGGGATTCAATCGAATTCTCGGTATTGATAATCAATTTATGCCCACTTCTCGTAGCATAAGCCGGTTACTTCTCGTCACAGAACTTCATGTTCATTTTCGATGACGAAAGAATTGGAGTTTTTCACAACCCTCTTCCTAATTGCCGAAATATGAGCAACGAGCTTGCCTTTACGCTTGACTTCCGAAGAAGACCCCGCCCATTGCTCATCTTGAATAAGATCTCGATGAATCCAAAGTACTTCGCCATTAGAGCCGTGGTATGATACCAACCCTTTCGACGCTGCCCATGTGGGATCATCATTGACCGCTTTGACTTTAACCTCGTGGACAATCTCTCTCAGAATATGGCATGGGTGGTAGAGATCCAAAGTTGATGGCCACCATATTTGAACCAACTTCCATGATTCCCCGTGATCGATTAGAGCTTGAATTTTGTCTTTAAGAACAAAACAACTCTTGGTCGATGATGGACCCTCTCGTGGTACGCGACAAGATTGGGATCCGAGGTCTTGTTAGCCTCTTCTTGATTTGTGATTGAGGCAATTTGATCTTGTTGTTATCCAAGAGGTATTTGAAGATAATCGCACTTCTTCCTCTTTGAAAGTATAGCTCTTTTGGAACCTAGCATCCTGAGCCTTCGCACTTCGAGGTTTTGTTGAAACCTCAATTGCGGTTCGCCTAGAAGCTTGTTGTTGCCGCTGAATGCTCGATTTGCTTCAACAAAGATTAGCTTGCGCCTTTCCTTTGCCACGAGGCACAAAATTGCTTTGAGGGAACCTGTGGGTTCACTCTCTCTATTCTTCTTTCTCCTGATGAACCGCTCCGCTTCTTCACCATTGAGTTTCAATTTCTTCCAAGTGGTTTGGTGTAACCCCCATGACTTCCAACAATTCTATAAAGATTGTTGTGGCAAGTCTTCAATATGAACTCTTCAAGAATTGATCTCATTCATAGCTTTATTATGAAACGCTTGACGGTGTCAATTGTCTCCCACCTTTTGTTTCTCATCTAGGAGAGTTCCAATGGAAACTTCTGTCATCATCAAAGAAATTACCGAGAAAAGAGCTTTCCATGTCGCTCCAATGCTCCCAGCCTTTGAGTCTTCGACAACCAATCGGCGCCCCGGAAGGGTACCGGTTTAATGACCTAATCATCAAAGGCTCATTTCCGAGATCACCCCTAAGTGAGATTTGAAATAGATCAAGTGTCGTGTAGGCTAACCCTCCCGCCAAAAGGTGTGAAATTAATCAAACTCAATTTCTCGCGGTAAGGGATTGAATCCCACTCTCTCGGATATGGACACGGATTCGTCTCTTAACCTCCGAAAGCCATTAAAGCATTAATTTTGCCTTCAAGCTCCTTCATCTTTTCATTTTCATCCTCTTGTTTTGATGATTCCTAGTAAGAGGAATTGAATACTTCCGCCGGTAGCTTAACACCTTTTTCTTAGGAGGTTTATCGGCATAAATGTGTTCATCTATCTCCAATCAATCGCTCGACATTATGGGTATCAAGATTGATAGCTTTACCTCGCTGACTAGATCCGCCGTTGACTAGATCCAGTCGTTGACTAGACCCGTGTTGTAAACCGCAGGGTTTGCAATTTCATCTGCTGCATAGCTAGCTCCATCTCTCGTTTCTCATTTTCACTTTAAGCTCTCTTTGCTTGGCTAAGGCTTCTTGTAACATTTGAGCCGTGACATCGGGAGTAATGGTAAAGCCTCCCTATGGTGACGACTCATACTTGAAACAAGATCGCCCGGCTATTGCCGAGCAAAGGCCGGAATTTCATCTTCGATGAATCTCCTTCATGCATTCTTTATAGTCAATGTGAGCTCGCAATTGCAATCGACATTCTCTCGAAATTGAGACCGACTTTCCTCCGTGGAAAAGTCGATCTTCATCAATCACTTGCTTTCCCTTTGTTTACCATGTTAATAGTAACTTCGGAAGTTCTCGGCTCGATGGTAGATCTTTCTTCGGGTCGCCTTGACTCGGCCAAGTCTTCCTTTATCGGGCGTGGAAAGCCTTTCAATGGCTCTTTGTGGTTGAGCATTTGATTCGTATCGTGCACATCCCCGACAAGAACGCCTTGATTAATTGTGCACCAACAAGAACAATTTATTTCATCAATCGCTTCTTTCTTGTGTTGCCACCTCCACCATGGCATAGTTGATATGGTTTGTCACCCCAAGTATAACGCTGTTCCTTAACCGAGGACACGCTTTTGGGGACGCCGCCATTTGACTCGGAGACAACTTCCATCGCTTGGCTTCATCATCCGGGTTGCTTCGCATGAATTACCGTGGTTTGATCATTTTTGTGACTTTGCGAAGTCACTTTGTTTCTCCGTGAGCCTCGTGGACTTCTTAGGATGCAAACGAGATGATAGAATTTAGAAGCCTCGAGATGCTTTCAACTTGTCAGACTTTCCGACCAAAATCCAAATGTTTTTCATCGATACTTTGTCTTTATTTCCTCGCCGTGGACCAAGACGACTAAACACCAAGCCGCAAGTTTCCGTGCTTAATTGTCGCTATCTTAGCCGGCTGCGGAAGAAAGGGGCGGAAATGTCAAATTTTCGCCAGCAGAGCATGAAAGCAGCTCCGCTTCATTATAGCTTCGCTCGCTCGCTACGAGATTACTTACACCGCTTGCCAGCAGAAAGTTTTAGGTCGCCTCGCTAGCGGTGGCAACCGAGCCGCCTCTCTACCAAGATCGCTGTCGGGCGCACTCTTGAGCCGATGTCACCTTCGACCCAAATTTTGTGATTTTGAGTCGATCCTTGGTTGATTTAGACTCCTCGCTTTACTTAACAATGGCACGCGGCATGAGCAACGCTGCACGCTTAAGCGCCAGGCCTTCCTTGTCAATCGGTCCTTTTGACGAACCCATTCTTCCTTAGGAGTGCTCCAGATTGAGGTTGAGGCGCTATAACTTGCCGACGCCCATCACGCCGAAGTTCATGTTGTAATGAACTCCGCCCGGTGATTCCATGGCCTTAGCAAGTTGTCGGCCATCTTTGACGTGTCTTTGACGAGCCCTCTTTGTCGAGTGGTTGAGATCTTGTTAAATGACTCCTTCTTAGAAAGGAGTCAACTTGAACGAGCTTAGGCTTTGAGATCCAGGGGTGTTGTTGAGAGGGAAATGCGCCTCCGTCATGAACAAGAATCATTGCGCATCACGAACGAACCTCCCTCTTAGGAGATGAGATCCTCCGATGTTTGCGGGGTGAGGAGGACTTGATGAGGAAGAGGAGAGATTCTTCAAACTTGGCGATCGAAGAAATAATCCGGTCCATCGACCATGAGGAGTCGGCTTGATATTTGCAAGGCGCGACACAACGATCTCGGGCTCCGAGACCGTTGGCTCCAGTGGTGCCATCGTGTTTGGGTCGAAAGTCTTTTCCATTTGTAAAACTAGAAAATTACACTTTTATTTTCAGTTAAAAGAATTTAGATAACTTTCTTACTTCGAACAAAGATACTACAAGTGTAGATCTCTTGTTTTTGTGGGACTTTTCTGTGCGGGGGCGTAATCAAGTGGACCACCGTGCGGCGATCGTCGAATCGGCGGGGTTTAGTTGATGCTTCGCAAAGGAAACAAGAACTTCATTAAATATCTTAGCAAAGTAAGATATCTACTCTTCCCAATTAAAGGCAAAGCTTAATCTCGAGGAATCTCCGTTTGGACCGTGTTCTTGAACTTTGGAAGCTTGGATTCTCTCTCTCTCCTTACAAAGCTCGATTTTTGTTTGATCTCCGATTGCCAAATCGATCCCTTGCCCAAGTGGATGTAGGGGTATTTATAGTCCTTGGGAAGCGTGCCCTCTGAAGAAACAAGTCATAAGTGCTCCACATTTGCGGTTAAGCGGCATTTCGAGCGCCTCGGCTATCTTTGCCTCGCTGGCTTCAGCCGGCGTGTAATTTTACCTATTTCGCGGCGGCGGTATAAACTACCTGGCGAGGCGATTATGTCGATCCTTCATTTGTTGTAGCGGTTTGTTGCTTTTAAGGCGCGATTAAATGCCCTAAAATCACCTTAGTGGTATTTTCGGTGTAACCGCACATTAAAGTATCGAGCGTCTCTCTGCATTGATAAAGTCAAGTGGGCCCCACCAGCATTAATTTAGACCCTAAGAGAGCTCGTTTCAAGTATCACAGGTGTCTGCATTTTGCGAGACGCAGTAAAGTGCCTACCAAACATAGCGAGACACATCAAGGTGTCGCTTCGTCGCGAGGCACACACAAATGTCTCAGCTTGGCCGAGACATCAAGGTCTCGCTCGTCGCGAGGCACACACAAATGTCTGCTACTGGCGAGACACATCAAAGTGTCTCGCTTCGTCGCGAGGCACACTGAAATGTCTGCGCTAGCGGCGAGACACATCAAGATGTCTCTTCATGGCGAGACACAAGCAGTGTCTCATAGCATGGCGAGACACAATCTCCCATGTGTTGACTTCTTGAGATTTCGACGACGTTGTCCTTGATCTTCTCATGATTTAGTCATATTTGAGGTTCTTGACAATTTTTGATGCCTACAATGGGAGGTGGTCCCATTGCCCGTAGGAAGAAAGCTATTGGTTGTAAGTGGGTGTATAAAAAAAAGAAAGATCTTTCAGAGCTCGGCGGTACAAGGTACAAGGTGAGGCTAGTGGCTAAGGGTTTTGCACAGAAAGAGGGTGTGGATTACAATGAGATTTTTTCTCTGGTGGTGAAACACACTTCTATTCGGGTGTTATTGAGTATTGTTACTCATGGTGATCTTGAGCTGGAACAACTCGATGTTAAAACGGCCTTCTTGTACGGAGATTTAGATGAAGCGATCTACATGCATCAATCTGAGGGCTACAAGGTTGAGGACAAGGAGCATCATGTGTGTCGTTTGAAGAAGTCCTTTGTATGGATTAAAGCAATCTCCGAGCATGGTACAAGCGATTTGACTCCTTCATCTTTGAAACATGGGTTTTCGAAGCGACTATGATTGTTGCGTTTACATTCGAAGCCGTGGAGGTAATTATATCTATCTCCTTTGTATGTGGATGACATGCTTATTGCTTCTAAGAACGAGTGGAGATAGATGGTGAAATCTCAACTTGGTGAAGAGTTCGAGATGAAGGACATGGGTGCTAGGAAAATCTGGATATGGAGATTAGAAGAAGCGAGGCGAACCGTGATTGTTCTTGAGTCGAAGGGCTACATAGAGCGGGTGATCGCGAGGTTAGGGATGCAAAGTGCTAAGTCGCTGGTAACTCCATTGGCTCCACACTTTAGACTTTCGGTAAACAATCTCCCTCTGATGAAAGAAGAGGCACATAGGCGTGTTCGTATGCTAGTGCGGTTGGCGGCTTAATATGCGCAATGGTATGTCCACACCCGAGATATTTCCGCAGGCGGTCGGTGTAGTCGGTAGATTCATGGCGAATCGAGAAAAGCCTTAGAAGCGGTGAAGTGGGTCTGAGGTACTTAAGGAATACCGTTGATCACGAATGCGTGTTTTGGTGGAGAAACATGTCGATTGATGGGTTTGTGGACTCACGATTATGCGGGCGATCTAGATGAGCGGCGATCAACTCCGGTTATGTATTCGGGATACATGGGGCTCGGTTAGTTGGCGATCAATGTTACGAGCTATAGTGGCACTTTCTACTCTGATGAGTACATGGCCATGACAGAGGGAGTGACGGAAGCATTGTGGTTGTGGGGTCTTCTAGATGATTTGGGGATTGAGCAGGAGAACGTGAACTTGTGGTGCGATAGTCAGAGTGCAATTCACTTGGCGAAGAATCAAGTTTATCATGCTCGTACCAAGCATATCGATGTCAGGTTTTATTTCGTGCGAGATGTCATAGAGGAAGGCGATGTTTCTCTCATGAAGGTGCACACGAATGAGAATCCCGCGGACATGTTAACCAAGGTGGTCACAGGTAGCAAGTTTAAGCATTGCTTAGACTTGCTTCATATCAGCCCGTGTTGATCTGCTCAAGAGGGCATGGCCCTTCGGGGCGGTGATGGGGTGAGGTGGAGATTATATGGAGCTTGATCCCGGTTAGAGGATATGTAGGCAACCATGGTATAATGGTGCAGCTGGATTGGCCTGGTTTGGCTGATGGAGATCTCTCTAGTAATGTTCGCGGTGTTCTTCTGGTGTTCGTTTAAAATTTGAGGTTTATCAAATGATGTACGAGGTGGAGAATTGTGAACGCGGTGGGCCACCACGCGGGTTATCGCAGCGATATCAGCGACACAAACCTCGCTCGACCCCCTTCATCTAGCGACACAAAAACAAAAACAGAAGGTTTTTTTATTATTTATTTCCCTATAAATAGGTATCTAAACCTAGGGTTTTTAGTGGGTGAGAAGGGGGAGATCTAGGGTTTGGCGGCGGCTAGAGCAGAGGAAAAAAGAGAGAGCTTGGAGAGCTTTTACAAAAGAGAGGTCAATTTTTTTTGAGTAAAAATCAAAGTTTTATCTTTGAGATGAGCTTGTGGATTGTACAAGTCGTCGGTGTTCTTCTTCATAGTAGAACCTCACCCTCGCACGCTAGTTTCCGAACCACGAAATCAGGTTCTTTATCAAGCATCGTGGTGTTGGCTATTGTTTGTAGGTTCCCTTGATTCGGTCCTAGAACTGTTGAGAGAAAGAGTGGATATCTTACTTTGTTGAGATATTTGCTTTCTATTCTTGTTTCCTTCGCGAAACGGGAATATAACAAGGCATTCTCTCAGGTGATATCGCTTCCGCGGAGTGTGGGCCTGACTCTGCGCCCAACACAAATGATATCAGAGCGTGTGCGACTAAGTGCGATATAGGAATTATCAACCATTAAGAAGAGTTTATGTTGTAGATTAAAAGGACGATTGATTACCAGCTTGAGTATTTTGAATATAAATGTGACAATCAAAATTCATGTGACGATCAAAATTCAGCGAGTAAAACTAAACCATGAGCAAGGGATCATAAAGATCATATTGTCTGCACTTTCCGGTTGCATTTCAATTTCAAATCAGAACTCTTGGTCCATATTGCTTGCTGTGATAAGCTGAGTAATCACTAATCAGTTTCAATGTGACATGCTAACAAGAGAGACATGCAGAGCATTTACCAAATGGAAAGATCAAATACTGGCTCTGTATATAAAATGAAAAGCTCAAGTCTTCCAGATAAACAAATCAGTCCCAAAAGCATACCATTTACATAATATACATAAAGTTACATGCCATTTATGAAAATACAATGTTAGAAGTTCAGTAAAGTACAGAAGTTACATATGTACATTAATAATCATAATCACTGAATAAACAGTGTAAATTGCGTTATTCGAACATAATCTTACATCAGATATTATAGATCGACAATAAGGTATTCACCAAATTAAATTAAGTTACTCTGAAAGTATTTGCTGAAAGAGACTTCTTCTCTACAGTATCTGTGCACTACTTCGTAAACTTCGATCAGGAGCTTTGGAAATCTACTTGAGAAATAACTATCGAACCCTTCTGGTACTGGTCCAAGAATTTCCTGTCGAGGTAGCAAGATAATTTAGGTCATGAATTCAAATAAAACATCAAGGAAAGAACAAAATGAACTACAGGATTTCTATGGTAGTTTGTTACCATGCACAACCACATGAAATTTCAACCTATTTCTGTTACAGCTTAAGGCACCAAGTATTATTAATACAAGGACATACCATGGAGATGAGTTTCCTTCAACCGTTTCTGCCAAACTAATGCAAAGTTTTACCCAAATTCTAGCTAGTGATTGTTTATTTGTTTTAGTAGAATAGGTGGTTTCCAGTTTCACACGGACTCCAAAACTCACTAACAGGATAAGGTGACAATTTCTTTACTTTTCTCACATGACGCACTTTGGCGACAGATAAGCTAAGGTCATATTTAATTTAACTTAGTAGCTAGGTTGAAGTATTTTCTTGTGATTTTCTTCATAGCTAGAATAGATGCATTTAGATGCACAAAGTCATAATATAACACATAGTAATAAAAGAATAATTTTAGTCTGTTACCAGATTTAAATGTTTTGCCTCTACATGGTTGGTCTTACTGGTTCAGATTTGCTTTATCATTTAATTTTTCTTCCCACCATTTAAATAATATGAGAAAGTTGAGAGATCTGAATTGATAGCACGTTATTTAGTTAGCTGAAATTTCAGTTAATGGTATTTATTAATGAGAAAGTTGCCTACGTCCACGGGGTAAGGAGGGGGGATTTTTCACTAATAGAAAGAGAGAATACAAATTAGGATTACAAGTTCTCACAAAGAAACCCTAAAACAAACCTCTCAATCTCTCAAAAGATCTCCTCTCCAAAGATGCACAAACCCTCTCAAAGGTCGCTCAAAACGGCTTTGACTTCCAAATAATCGGTTTAGGGTTATATATAAACTCTAAACGAACCGGTTTAAAACCAACCCCGATTCGAATTCGCCGCATTAGTCGACTACTACTTCAGATTAGTCGACTACAATACAGATTAGTCGACTACAATACGATTAGTCGATCACTGCTCCCGTTCCAAAACTCGCTTTCACGTCATGCATTAGTCGACAACAATGCCTAGTAGTCGACTCATGAACCCTAAAACTGCCTTGTGCATGTTTTGTGCATGTTCTACAATTCTCCACCTCGTACATCATTTGATTTACCTCAAATTTTGAACGAACACCGAAGAACACCAAGAACATCTAGAGATCTCCATCACCAATCCAGGCCAATCCAAATACGCCACTACACCGCTACGCCTACGATTCTCCACCGGATCAAGCTCATCGTAGTTCACCTCAAATCATCTCCACCTTTATCACCAAGGGGCCATGTCCTCTTGGGCAAATCAACACGAAGTGATATGAAGCAAGTCTAAGCAATGCTTAAACTTACTACCTATGACCACCTTGGTTAACATGTCCGGGATTCTCATTCGTGTGCACCTTCATGAGAGAAATATCACCTTCCTCAATGACATCCGCACAAAATGATACCGACATCGATATGCTTGGTACGAGCATGATGAACTGATTCTTCGCCAAGTGAATTGCACTCACCGTCACACCACAAGTTCACGTTTTCTGCTCAATCCCCAAATCGTCTAGAAGACCCCACAACCACAATGCTTCCTTCACTCCCTGCCATGGCCATGTACTCGACCTCTGTAGTAGAAAGTGCCATCAGAGTCTGAACATCGACGCCAACTAACCGGAGCTCCATGTATCTTGAATACATAACCAGTAGTAGATCGCCGCCTATCTAGATCGCCCGCATAATCGAGTCCACAAACCCGCCAATCGACATGTTTCTCCACCAAAACACGCATCAGATCAACGGTACCCTTTAAGTACTGAGGACCCACTTCACTGCTTCCCGGTCGCCTTTCCGGATTCGCCATGAATCACCGACCACACTAACCGCTGGAAATATCCGGCGTGTACACACCATTGCATACATTAAACCGCCAACCGCACTAGCATAGGGAACACGCCCATGTGCCTTTCTTCCACAGAGTGGGAGATTGATTACCGAAGCCTAAAGTGTGGAGCCAATGGAGTCACCACCGACTTAGCACTTTGCATCCCGAACCTCGCGATCACCCGCTCTATGTAGCCCTTCGACTCAAGAACAATCGTCGATTAGCGGCTCTCTTCTAATCTCCATACCCGTGATTTTCCTAGCAAAGACCCATGTCCTTCATCTCGAACTCTTCACCAAGTTGAGATTTTAACCTATCTATCTCCACCGCTCTTAGAAGCAATAAGCATGTCATCCACATACAAAAGAAGATAGATAAAATTACCTCCTGAAGCTTCAGAATGTAAACACAACAATCATGATCGCCGGAAAACCCATGCTTCAAAGATGAAGGAGTCAAATCGCTTGTATCATCACGGAGATTGCTTTAATCCATACGTTGACTTCCTCAAACGACACACATGATTCTCCTTATCCTCAACCTTGTAGCCCTCAGTTGATGCATATAGATCTCTTCATCCAAGTCTCCGTAAGAAGGTCGTTTTAACATCGAGTTGATCCACTCAAAATCACCATAAGCAACAATACTCAATAGCACCGAATAGATGTGTGTTTCACCACGGAGAAAATATCTCATTGTAATCCACACCTCTTTCTGCAAAACCCTTAGCCACTAGCCTCGCCTTGTATCTTACACCACCGAAGCTCAAAGATCTTCCTTTCTTTTATACACCCACTTACAACCAATAGCTTTTCTTCCTATGGGCAATGGGACCACCTCCCATGTATGATTCTTCCCAAGAGATTCCATCTCTTCCTCCATCGCAGCCAACCAACTCTCACTATCCTTGTCCCGAATAGCTTCCTTGAAGGAGACCGCTCGCCCTCCTCCACCGAGAGTCGTATTCAACCATATTAGCCTGCCCATAATGCTTCAGGTTGATCAGCCCCACCAAACTCGCACAGTATGCTCGCTTGGCCTAGTGGAAGCCAAATTATCCTCGGTAGCTGTTGTTGTAGTGCTGTGTATTTTCCTCACAACCTCCTCCCCGCCAAGCTCATCATCTACCGACTTCCCACTTGAGTGATTAGAACCTAGTTGGTCTTTAGGTTCTATTTCAATAACCCGAGGCTTAGAAGTCTCCCCACCATAACACCATCATCCTTGACGCCTCGACAATCATGGATTTCTCATCAAAGGTAACATCCCACGACCACTTAACTTTGAATCTTCCCAGACACCAAAGGCGATAGCCTTTACGCCTTTGCATATCCCAAGAATATTGCCTTCTTGGCCCTCGCGTCAAGCTTTCCCTCGTTGACGGATAGTAGGCGGTACATCCAAAATTTCGAGCCTATCATAATCTGAGATGCCCTCGACCACACCCTATAAGGTGTATCACCATCCAATGTCGAATGTGGTGAACGGTTCACAATGTAACAAGTCAGCCACCGCTTCGCTCACCATTCGTCTAACTCGCATAAGATCGCGATACTCACCGCTTTCTCCCGCGCAGTTGTTCGCCTCCTCCGACCCCATTCGGCCGGTGTAGACTCGATCGCCCAAGGTCGAACAATTCTCTCGATCACGTAACTCCTTGAAAGCACCATCTCAGATACTCAGACTATCGATCTCGCCTTTCAATTTTTCCCCGTCTCCGTTTCAACCATTGTTCTCCACTTCTTGAATGTCTCAACACCTCATTCTTGTGCTTCGTAAAGTAAATCCAAGCATACCTAGAATAATCATCTATAAACGAGACATAATACCGGAACCACCCTTGAAGTTGTCGAGCCGGACCCCAAACATCCGTGCACATAATCTAGTATCCTCTCGCTCTTAGACTTGCTGCTCGTGAACTTGACCTGTGACTTTCCATACACACAATCCTCAAAAATCCATGCTAGGTTCCTTGATTCTTCGTGAGACCCTCTTTACCAAGCAGAACTAGACCCTTCTCGACATATGCCCAAGCCGCCTATGCCATAACCGTGTGTGCTCACATGGGTCTCCACCACTTCCTTCAGCCTAACCGTGATCTCTGCCACCGCTGCACTTGAGAGTATATAGATTACCGTGGCGAACACCCTTCATCACTACTAAGGAACCACGAACAACCTTCTTCACTCCGTTTTCGTCACAATCCTGCAACCACGGAGTCCAAAGCACCAACTGAGATAAGATTCTTCCGCAAGTCGGAACATGCCTCACATCCGCCAAGGTTCGAACCACTCCATCATGCATCTTGATTTTGATATTACCTAGCCCCACTGCTTTTACAAGCATGGTTATTCCCCATCAATACAGCTTCCACCATCAATGCCTCTAGGTAGTAAACCACTTCCTATTTGGACACATATGGTAAGAGCAACCGAATCAAGTATCCACTTCCTGAGATATCCTCGCCACCGTGACTACATAGCACTCCTTATCGCCCTTCCTCCTCAAACGTAGCTCGCTTCTTCCTTGCCCTCTCTCCTCTGATCTTGTTGTTGTTCTTCCTTCCACCTACTCTCTTATTTGACACCGACTTTGAAATGCCCACCATCGCACTTGAAACATCCTTTTCCCAAGAGGTCTTGATTTAGATCTAGACTTTCCTCCCTTGCCTTTTCCTCGCTCATTGCTCCTTCCTCTTGCAAACAAATTCCTCGCTTGTTCCTTGTTACCACCGTGGCCATGTCACTAGTTGCGCTTCTTCCGAAGATCGTCCGCTAGAAGTGCCGTTCTAGTCTCATCCATCTTCAATTTTTCTCCCACAAGCATCGGTGTTTGCACCAGTTCTCATAAGACTTGGCAGTAGTAGAAGCGCCTGATCCTCGTCTCCTACTTTAACATCTATGTCTTTCAAATCTGATATGATCCTATCAAACTTGTTGATGTGTTCCCGGATTGATGAGCCCTCCTCCATCTTGCAAGTATACAATTTGGATTTTAAGTAGATCCGGTTAGTTAGACTCTTCGTCATGAAGGTATCCTCTAACTTCTTCCACACTCGTACCGCTTCTCTCCATCTACCAAGAAAGCTACATCCCTCTCAAGGCATAGGATAATCGACGCCCGTGCTTCCAGATCCAACTCCTCCCAATCCTCACCAGACATATCCTTGTTCTTCTTCTCCTTTCCATCCAAAGCCTTGTGCAATTTTTGTGAAATTAGAAAGTTTTTCATCTGCATCCTCCAATAGGAAAAGTCGTTCTTCCCATTGAACTTTTCAATCTCAATTTTTCCACTTTGATCGATGCATCGTTGACGCTTATCCTCTCGCTTGTCTTCGTGAATCCGCTTCTCTCAGGAATCACCGAACACCCCCTCAAATTAGAAATTACACCACTTCCAATCTGAATAATAGCTCTGATACCAATTGTTGGGCGCGCGGACCGCGGAACCGTCGAGAGAAACCACCACAAACGGAAAGCCAAAACACAATAAAAGAGTAAAGACACGAGATTTACGTGGTTCGGCAAGTTGCCTACGCCCACGGGTAAGGAGGGGGGATTTTTCACTAATAGAAAGAGAGAATACAAATTAGGATTACAAGTTCTCACAAAGAAATCCTAAAAACAAACATCTCAATCTCTCAAAAGATCTCCTCTCCAAAGATGCACAAAACCCTCTCAAAGGTCGCTCCAAAACGCTTCCGACTTCCAAATAATCGAGGTTTAGGGTTATATATAAACTCTAAACGAACCGGTTTAAAACCAAACCCGTATTCGAATCTGCCAGATTAGTCGACTACTACTCAGATTAGTCGACTACTACTTCAGATTAGTCGACTACAATACGATTAGTCGACTACTACTCAGATTAGTCGACTACTACTCAGATTAGTCGACTAATACACTGTAGATTAGTCGACTACAATGCCTAGTAGTCGACCATCGAACCTCAAACCGCCTTGTGCATGTTTTTGTGCATGTTCTACAATTAATTAGTTGGATAAGAGATTTGAGCTCCAATAAAGAAATTTGCTCAATCATGGTTTCTGGCCTTAGAGGCAGGGGCGGATCCAAGTGGTGCCCGGGGTGGGCAGTTTCACCCCCGGAGATCTTACTTTTGTAGATCATGTTGAGAGCTTTCCGAAAACATATTATAATAGTGATTCCGATAACCGAGTTAAAAGTTATGGGCCGTGCAAGTTTCTGTGCATGTTTCCAGCCCGCTGCTAATTATTTTAACATTGTTTTGTTAAAACATTCATATCACAAGCTATACATCTCCGAATTGAATTCCGTTTATTTCTGTAAATAGATAAACATTCATATCACAAGCTATACATCTCCGAATTGAGTTCCGTTTATTTCTGTAAATAGATACTTGTAGTCCTCCCCCCCAAGAAAATTTTTCTGGATCCGCCACTGCTTAGAGGTATATTAAGTTCATTGAATTATTTGATTGAGGGAGTAATCCTTAATTTCCTTTCTATGAGGGTGTTGATCCCTAGATAGTAGCTTGCAAAAAGAGAAGAGACGGTTCATTTTTGGGTATCTACGTGTGTGGGCTGGGGTTTGGGGGGTTGCGGTTGGGTTTTTCCCCTTTTCTCTATTTCTTTTTCCCCCTTTTTTCAGTTTGTGTGTGTGGGTGGTGTTTTTCTTTTTTTTTTTTTTTCTTTTTCTTGGGGGTGGGATTGATAACAGAAACTCGTATTGGCACCTTAGTGCTAATGAAATGAAGGATCCTGATTCCTGACAATAAAGGAGAACTAGGAATTCGGGTTTAATGCCAACGTTTAACATATTAACACCCATCCATCTAAGCATTATTATTTCAACAATGGATGCTCCTTAACATGTTTCTTGATTACCAATGTTCTGGTTTCTAAATCATGGCTAACCATACAATTCTCTATGTATGCTCCCTTAAACTTGTAGGGTGTGTTTTATTGTCTGTTTTGATTTTTGATCTCTATGGATGTGGAGAGTGGTTTTCACTCTCAATATTTCCTTGTTATACTTTCTCAATTCCTACATGAATATGCAGTGTCGATTGTCTTTGTATTTTTAGGCATCTTTTGTTCAAAATTCTTGTCTGCATTGTTTCATTACCTTCTCTTTCATGGAGCTAAAATATTGGTGTCAGTGTTGAAAATATGTGCTTTGCTGCGGGTATAAGTTGATTTAGAGAATATGAGGCATATTATTTGTGATCCTACTAATTTACACTTGCGTAGTCTGTTGCACATTGTATAAACGCTTGTGCTAATAACCCTTGGTTTCCTTGCTTTCAGATGTACAAAATCAAACTCTTGTTAAGATGACGAGCTTGGTGTCATGGTTAAGGAGAGAATATGCACCGGATCCCATCGAACTTCGCAGTTAAGCGTGTGCTTGGGCGAGAGTAGTAGACATTAAAAGGGTGGGGGATGGAGGAAGGCAGAGGGTTCAGTTGAACCTTATATGGCTACATGTCCATTAGTTAGAAAAATTACACATTGTCAGACGCAAGTATAGATTTAAAGAGCAGTGCCTTACTTGTTACGACTTTACCGGGTCAAAACTTTCATATGATCTAAGCTCAATGTATCTCACTGGGACATGTTAAATTCTCAAAATTATTTTCTATTGATTTTTCCTCCTGCCTCTCCAGAAGAATTGATGCTAACTTTATTGTTTAGCAATAGATAGAAATTTTGAGAATCAAGGGTTAATTGCTTCGTTGTTCATGAAAGGGGATGAGATAGTCTGACCGAGTTGGTAAGTTAACTATGAGTAATACACTAGGTCTCAGGTTCGAAATACCGAGGTCATGTGTTGGGGGTGCTACTTAGCCACGCCCGAGGGTTTGATACCCATGATCTCGAGGATCGTGGGGAAGTTCCCTCGTCAAACCTTTTTAAAAAAAGGATGGGATGGAAAGGGTATTTTGGAATTTTTAATATTTTTGGATAAATACAATATATAAATCTCCTGTATTTGATACTTTGGGTTTAAAAATAAGTGAGATTTATACTTTTGAGTGTATTGGGCATTATGGATGTAGGTGGGTTTGAAGATAAAGTAAGGTAAAGCTTTGGGTTTATAATGGAAAAACCCCTAAAATATCATTTCAAAATTACAATATTCCCTAATCATTTAATTCCATATTTGTCAATTCGATACTGACATATTTAAGTTGATTCAAATTGTTTCAATGATTGCCGTCATCATGCTGCTTATACAATATTTTACTTGTAGGATATTAGTTTAACTTGGACGAAGAGCTACTTTTCTTTTTTATTTAAAAAAAGGTAGGTCTTCGTCCAAGTTAAAACTCTTTAGAAACAGCAACAAAGTCCATCTACAGAACCCTTTTCCTTCGGTGCTTTAGATATAGAAGAGAAGAGATTTAATATATTATCATTTTCTTTAACGCCTGGGCAAATAGAAAATTTTTATTTGAAGCTTGATAGTTGGCTTCAAACAAAGATTTTCATTTTCTTTCTGATTTTTAGATAAACTAGTGTTTTAGCCCGTGCTAAGCACGGTCTCATCGCAATTCATCTATGTTTCGTCACATTTCAATCACTCTTATCCGAATATAATTTTAAAGATCTAACGACTCAACCCCCTTCGAAACACGTGAACCCCACTCACACCCACCCCCATTGGGGTTAGATAACATGTACCCGCTTGGAACTAATGATATTAAACAACTTATATAAAACTATAATTAAAATTAAGATAATTTAAACTAATTTTTCATAATAAATGAATAAAAGGAAGATAATCAAAATATGCTTAATGCAACTTGAATGAAATTAAGATATAAGACAGATTAATGTTCAAAAATATTATTCACAAATGATGCATCACAAAAAAATTCTCAATCAATCAACCGGTCATAGGATATAATAAGAAAAACTCTAATAATTTCTAATTATTTTTCTCCGCCTTAATCCTCTTCTCAAAAGTTGAAAGGACCGTTCTTTATTCATCTCTCAAAATATCATATAAATTTTATAAAAACTAAAATTTGTCAAATTATAAGTAAAATTTCTTACTGGAAATTTGAGTTTTCACGGAAAAAAATTAATTTTAAATCCTATAAATTACAGTGTCATAAAATATTAAATAAATTAGTAAATAAATAATAAATAAGATAATTTTATTTTCATAATATTATATTAAATAATTAAATCATTAAGAAGATAATAAACATTAACTACATAGACAATTTGGAAAATTAATATATTAATTAGTTAATTATTTAAAAATATTAATTATATTGTTTTACTAAATATTAGTTAATTTTTAATCATATTTTCATTATAAAAATATTATGCTTTAAAGACAAATAAAAAATTTAATTATGTATATAGATCATGTTGTCGACTAACAAATAATCTTATACATAAATTCTACAAAAATATAAAAAATACTACTGTAATAAAACAAATTAGTAAATAAATAATAATATAATTTTAGTTTAATAATTATAAATTAAATATGGAAATTTAAGTAACCTACATTGATTATTCACAATACCCTTCATTTGAAATTCAAGAAATTTTGAAAATCAAGAAAATCATGATATTTGCATATAAAAATACACATAATTTAAGTAACTTATACTTATAATCTAGTATTAAATTTTATATAAAAATAAATTTTCATAACTATCTTTAAAAATAAAAATTCAAATTCAAATTTGATATTCCACATCTAAATAATTTCAAAAATAAAAGACCAAGAATAAGAATTAATTTTTAGAAGTTTTAAAATAAAAATAGAAAATTAAAAATTAATTTAGGTATTCATTAATCTGGTAATTACGAATTTTAAATAGTTTCAAAATTCATTTATTTAAAAATTCTATTAAATTCGAAATAAGTTGAAAAATGGGAATACGACCTAAATTTGGCAATTTAATTAAAGTTAGATATTTTTCCAATAATTTTATCAAACTATGAATCTATTATATAAAAATTTGGTAACATCTATATGATAATTTGAAAAATTTTCAAAATTTTTTTTTTAATATCATACTTTGTGGTAAATTTGGTATAAAAACTATCACAACTATCTAAAAATACAAAATTCAAATTAAATTTTAAAATTCCAAGACTAAATAATTTCAAAAAAGAAATTTTCAGAATTATTTAAAAATCATAAATTCAAATTAATACCACAAAATTTGAAATTAAAACCACGCATAAAAATAAATTTTCATAACTATCTTTAAAAATAAAAATTCAAATTCAAATTTGATATTCCACATCTAAATAATTTCAAAAATAAAAGACCAAGAATAAGAATTAATTTTTAGAAGTTTTAAAATAAAAATAGAAAATTAAAAATTAATTTAGGTATTCATTAATCTGGTAATTACGAATTTTAAATAGTTTCAAAATTCATTTATTTAAAAATTCTATTAAATTCGAAATAAGTTGAAAAATGGGAATACGACCTAAATTTGGCAATTTAATTAAAGTTAGATATTTTTCCAATAATTTTATCAAACTATGAATCTATTATATAAAAATTTGGTAACATCTATATGATAATTTGAAAAATTTTCAAAATTTTTATTTTTAATATCATACTTTGTGGTAAATTTGGTATAAAAAACTATCACAACTATCTAAAAATACAAAATTCAAATTAAATTTTAAAATTCCAAGACTAAATAATTTCAAAAAAGAAATTTTCAGAATTATTTAAAAATCATAAATTCAAATTAATACCACAAAATTTGAAATTAAAACCACGCATAAAAATAAATTTTCAGAACTATTTAAAAAACATAAAATTCAAAATAGTTTTCAATTATTATAAGTATCATTTAATATAATTTTGTTTAATGTAAAAATAATTTATTGAAATATGGTTTAAATACTAATTTTAACAATTAGAAAATATAAAATAACTAATGACTTAATTTCACCAAAATTATCTGTCTTATTATATGTAATTATTTTCTATAAAATCTGATCAACATATATTTTATATAATTAGTCAAAACAATTAAATAAATATTATTATAAGAAATTATTAAATAAATAGCTAAATTTAAACCTCCTAAATTCAATTTTATAAAAATACATTAAATAATCAAATAAATAGTAATATAATAAATCAGTAACTAAATAGTTAGTTTCAATTTCATAATAATATTTTAAATACCTTAATACATAATAAACCCATAAAAATAGTTAATTTTAAATCCTGTAAATTACTATTTCATAAAATATTAAATAAATTAGTAAATAAATAATAAATAATAAATAATATTATTTCATCTTCACAATATTATATTAAATAATCAAATCATTATGAAGATAATAAACATTAAATAGAAAGTTAATTTTAAATATTAATATATTCATTAATTATTGTTTAAAAATTATTAATTATATTATTTTAATTGAATAATAATTAAATTTTAATCATATTTTCATTATTGAAAATACAATGCTTTAAAATAAATAATAAAAAATTAAAATTTTTAACCTTTATATATACAGATCATGTTGCCATCTAACAAATAATTGTATATATAAATTCTACAAAACTTCAAAAATATTAATGTAACATAAAATTTTTAGTAAATTAGTAAATAAATAATAATATAATTTTAGTTTTTAATTATATATTAAATAAGTTAATTTAAGTAATCTCGCTGGTTATTCAGAATACCTTTTATTTTGAATTCAAGAAATTTTGAAAATAAAGTTAGATATTTTTCCATAACTAAATAATTTAGGCATTTATTAGTCTCATAATTACTACTTTAAAATAATTTCGAAATAAAAGTTTTTCAAAATTCTATTAAATTCAAAATAATTTGAAAAACAGGAATATGATCTAAATTTGGAAATTTAATTAAAGTTAGATATTTTTCCATTAGTTTACTTAAATTAGGAATATATTATACATAAATTTGGTAACTTATATATGGTAATTTAAAATGTTTTCAAATTTTGGTATTTTTAAAGTATAATAATTAGTATTAAATTTGGAATGAAATGAATTTTTACCACTATCTAAAAATACCAAATTGCAATTAAAAATTTGAAATTTAAAGACTAAACAATTTCAAAAATACTATATAATTTCCATAAAATTAATTATTTAAAAATAAAAACTATAAATTCAAATTAATACCATAAATTTCGAAATTAAAACCACAAATAAAAATATTTTTATAATTTTGGTATAAAATTAATTTCGCAACAATCTAAAAATATAAAAATTCCAATTAAATATTGAAATTTAAAACTTAATAATTTCAATAAAAAGAAATTTTCAGAATTATTTTAAAATAAAAACTATAAATTCAAATTAACACCACAAATTTTGAAATTAAAACCATTAATAAAAATAAAATTTTAGAACTATTTTTAAAAATTGAAAATTCAAATTAATTTAAGCATTTATTAATCTCATAATTACTATTTTATAATGTTTTCCAAATTAAATTATTTAAAAATGCTATTAAATTCGAAATAATTTGAAAATTTCAAATATTAACTAAATTTGGAAATTTAATTAAAATTAGATATTTTTCCATTAATTTTCTAAAATTAGGAATCTATTTTACATAGATATAGTAATTTGAATTTTTTCAAATTTTGGTAATTTTAATTTCATAATTAGTATTAAAATTTGGTATGAAAATGAATTTTCGCAACTATCTAAAAATATAAAATAAAAATTAGAATTTGGAATTATAAAACTAAATAAATTCACAAAAATAAATTTTGAGGACTATTTTAACATAAAAGAATATAAAATTCAAATTAATTTAGGCATTTGTTAATCTCATAATTACAGCTTTAAAATAATTTCGAAATTAAATTTTGTCAAAATGCTATTAAATTGAAAATAATTTGAAAAATGAGAATATGATCTAAATTTGGAAATTTAATTAAAGTTAGATATTTTTCCATTAATTTTCCTAAATTAGGAAATTCAAATATGATCTAAATTTGAAAAATGCGAATATATGATATACGGAATGATTTTGTATTCTTGGTAAATATTGTAAATAAATTGAAATAATTAGAACATTTTATTTTAAATACATTTTAAATTAAGACCAAAATATTATATGCCTTAAGAAAAGCTTAAAAGTAAATAACAATTATATGGTATATTTGTTGTAATTATATACTTTAATTGTAGTAATATGATTAACCAAAATTTTAGTCAAAACAGAATATATAAAATTTTTTATATAGGATATTATATTATATTTAAGAAACGGAAATTTAAGAAATTAACAAAAGTAGAAAATATTTAAACAATTTATTTATGGTAAAATTTAAAAATGAATGCAAAAAAATATTAAAATACCAAAAACTTTAAGTGAGATGTATTAAAATTAAATAATAATTAAATTAGTAAAAATATCTTGTAATTAAGTTTTTAAAACAGAAATGGTAATAAGAAACCGAAATTTAAGAAATTATAAAAATAAAAAATATTTAAACAATTTATTTTCAGTAAAATTTAAAAATGAACGCAAACAAAAAAATATTAAAATACCAAAATCTTTAAGTGAGATGTATTAAAATAAAAATTTCAGTAATTTTATTTTAAATATTAATTAAGAAAATTTTAATTTCAGTAATTTTATTTTAAATTAATTAAGAATTGATGGGAATTTAAAACCAATTTTTTAAAATTAAATATAAAAGATAAAATATTACAACAATATATTTACGGAAAATTATCAAATAACATATGATACTAATAATTAACTACCTAAAACAAATTTAACTATTTTGTCTAAAACCAAATTTTTACTTTAATAAACTGAATGTTTTGGTTAATTTTATTTTAAATTAATTAAGAATTGAGTGGAATTTAAAAACTGAAAATATTTAAAAAGATTTTTTAACTATAATTTCATGTAGTAAACAACCACTACTCCACCGCCTCCACCACATGCTCCTCCCTCCACGGTAGTAAACAACCACTACTCCTTCAAGTACATATGGAATATTATTACACCGTCGAAAAGCACTCCATCTCCCCATCCGATTCCTTCCCCTACTCCTCTTCCTCCTCGCCTCCGCCCGCAAGTTCTAGCACCACCGGAAAGTCCAGGACAGTCTTTGGAGGAGTAAGAAGGAGCTCGAGCCCAAATTAGACTTAACACGCAGTGAAATAGAACTAACATGAAGCAGAATAGACTTAACACGCAGTGAAATAGAACTAACATGAAGCAGAATAGAATTAACATGAAGTTGAATAGAATTAACATGCAACCGAATAGAATTAACATGAAGTTGAATAGAAGTAACATGCAACCGAATAGAATTAACATGAAGTGAGATTGAATTAACATGAAGTAGAATAGAATTAACATGCAATAAACTAGAATTAACATGCAGTGAAACTAACATGAACCTCAGTATTCTTGTTAAATTCAATTTGATTCATGTTAAGTCTAATTTAATTCAATTAAAAACGCCAAAATGCCCTTATCTCCTCCATATTCTTGCATGTTAAGTCTAAAAACAAGTCGAATGAGACTTAACATGAACCATGTTAAGTCTATTTCAACTTATTTTTAAGTCTAATTTCATGTTAAATTCAATTTATCTTCTGTAGGGTCGAAAAAATGTTTATTTGATTGAATGAATGTTTTACAATCAAATTCTCTCGATTACAGAGGAAGAGGAGATTGATTTGACTCCTCTTTTGTATGGGTTCTTGGTGGCGAAAGAAGGCTTCACTCAATGCTCACGTAGAGATCCGCTTTCCGTTGACGATCAGAACAAAGTTGCCGATGATTGGTGAGGAACTCGATCCTCTTGCGCCGCAAGTCTTTGGATTTTCCCCAAAGTCCAAAAGCCCCTCCTCATAGCCGCCACGGCTATTTATTGGGCTTTAAGCATGTAACTATCATGCTAGAATCGTGGAAACGGGTTAGTGGGCATAAGCGATGCCCACCATTTAACCCACGTGGTTATCGTGGCTTCGTGGCCTTCGCGGCCGCTTTTTTGTTATGGCGACGCGAGCCGTTAGATGACGAGCCAGCTTCATTGACTGGCGCTGAACCTTGATTGAATGACGAGGTTCGCTACTTGGGTGACTAGCTTTGCTGTTTGGGCGAACTTCAGTCAAATGCATTTATGCATTTTGGTTGGATAGCGAGCTTCGCTGCTGTAGGCGAACCTCGTATGAAATGGTTGGATGGTAAGCTTCGCTGCTGTAGGCGAACCTTGTATGAAATGGTTGGATGGCGAGCTTCGCTGCGTGGCGAACCTCAGTTGGATGTCGAGGCTCACTGCTGTAGGCGAACCTCGGTTGAATGTCGAGGTTCACTGCTGTAGGCGAACCTCGGTTGAATGTCGAGGTTCTCTGCTGTAGGCGAACCTCGGTTGAATGTCGAGGTTCACTGCTGTAGGCGAACCTCGGTTGAACGTCGAGCCTCGCTGCTTGGCGAGCCTCGTCTGAATGTCGAGGTTCACTGCTGTAGGTGAACCTCGGTTGAACGTCGAGCCTCGGCGCTTGGCGAGCCCGTCGAATGTCGAGCCTCGGGCTGCTTGCAGCCTCGTCACACGAAGAACAGGTCGTAGCTTTCAAACCGCACGCCGAATTGGACGAATTATATGGAAATCGACCATCTGACGACGGAGCCGATTGCTCGGTCATTTTGCCCAGTTCCTCCCGGTTCAAGAGATATCAGCACTTTTGTCTATTTTGTAAAGTCAAGCATTCGGTGAATTTAACCTTTAGCGGGCCGACTTCACTGATGGACCCCTAAGCTCTTCTCGCTCATTCCGAGTTGTCTGTGTAGGGATTAAGGCAATTTTATTGCCTACTGAGTTCCGGTTTTGAGGTGATACATTTCGACGTATGGGGACCTTGTCCAATAAATTCTATAAGTGGATGCAAGTATTTTGTTATGTTTATTGATTGTTTTCTAGAGTCACTTGGGTGTACCGATGAAAAATAAGAATGATGTAGTTGGTTATTTCAAAGACTTTCATAGGCACATCCGCATTCGGATGGTGCGGTGGTAAAGGTATTGAGGTCGATAATGGGACATAGTACATCAACGAATATTTGGGGAGTATCTCACTCAAGGGATACAACACCGACTACATGCACACACCCAACTCAATGGGGTAGCAGAGAGGAAGAATAGACATCTCCTAGAAGTTGCTAGGAGTATGATGATGGCAATGAATGTCCCAAAAATATTGTGGGGACAAGCAGTTTTGACGACCGCTCACTTAATCAATAGGATGCCTTCGAGTGTATTGAAATGGAAATCTCCGTGAGACACGAAGGGAGACAACGGGGGCCTTACCATTGAAGGTGTTTGGTGTGTGTGTTTTGTGAAGGACAATGCACCATCCGTTGGAACCGACCCTGTATGTGAAGTGTATGTTCGTGGGATACTCTGGCACACAGAAAGGGTATGTCTGTTGGAGTCCAGTGAAAAAGGCTGTTTGTCAGCATGGATGTGCGGTTTCGAGAGCTCGAGCCATACTACACATTGGGGTAACTTCACCTTTGGAGTCTCACCATACCTGGAGGTATGGCGAGAGGAGGAGAATGGTGAGAGCTCAAGGGGTCAATCCAATTTCGGTCCCTTACTGGAGGAGCGGGAGGATGAAGACAAAGGGGAGGAGGAGGAGACAAGGTGTGCTAGCCTACACTGTGGGGAGTTGCCTACACTGTGGGGAGTTACGTTACATAAAGAAGAAAGGAGAAGGCTGGTGCCTATGCGCTGCTGCCTGGGGCCTCCCTCGTCTCCGCTCCAACTCTTGAGAAACCTACACCATCCTCCACTTCGGTGATATCATTCCTTTTACCTCTACCCTCTCGCCTACACTAGTCAGAAGGAGGACTACTCGCAGATGCACGGGTAATCCTCCGACAGATATGGTTGGGATCTTGCTCAATTTATTTCCTATTTTAACATATCCCCTTCACATGGAGCATTCATTGCATCATTAGATTCTCACACTATACCTAACAAGCAAGCGTGCTAAGAAGGACCCAAAGTGGAAGACGACCATACAGGAGGGGGCTCTCGAGAAGAACCACACATGGGAGTTGGTGACACCGCCGCCAGGAAAAGAGCAGGGATGCAAATGGGTGTTTATCGAAGCGTAATCCGAAGGACAAGTTGAACGCTACAAGGCACCACGGTGGCAAAGGGTACGACCCGCACATACGCGACATTCACGATGAGACTTTTGCACCAGGGCGAAGATGAGCACCGTTCGGACCGATCTCTCGCAGCAAATAGTGGATGGAAACTACACCAACTAGACGTGAAGCGAATTCTTCATGGGGATCTAGTGGAGTAGGTGTATATGGAGATACCACCGTGATTTGACACGTGACGCATAAAGGGTAAAGTCTGCAGTGAAGAAGTCTTCAGATGGGCAAAGCGTCTCCCGAGCATGGTTCGACGTGTTCAGAGGGCTATGGTTGGTATGGGATACAAGAAGATCAATGCCGACCATCCGTATTCTTCGAAGAAGTGAGGGCCACATCACTATGCTTGCAAATGTATGACATGATCATCACGGGGGATGATGAGAAAGAGATTGCCCACTCAAGGTAAGATTGAGCAAAGAATTTGAAGTGAAGGATCCGGTCAGCTTGATACTTTCTTGGAATAGAGATAGCCTGGGAGCGGAGGGAATTGTTCTCTCCGGAGGAAGTATGCATCGGATCTTCTTGCGAGACAGAATGTTGGGGTGCAAACCTGCTACTACACCATCGATCGAGGTTCAAGCCTTTGTCGAGGCGGAGAACCGTTGATCGTGAGAGATATCGAGGCTGGTTGGTAGGTTGATCTATCTCGGCCACACACGCCCGGACATTTTATTTCGGTGAGCGTGGTGAGCCGCTACATGCATGATCCGAGGAAGGGTCATATGGATGTAAAGATATCGGATAATCGGGTATCCAAGAGTGCCCCCGCAAAGGGCGATATTCGTGAGGAGTGACCATGTGAACATTGAGGGCTACCGTGACTGGATTAGGCTAGTCAGGAGATGATAGGAGGTCTACCTCGTACGCATACCGTGAGGAGGCAACTTACCTCGAAAAGCAATCTGTGGTGGCAAGATCAATGAACCGGCAAGAGTACGAGCAATGGGCGGAGTTGATGTGGTGAAAAGCATCCGGTGGAGCTAAAGCTAGATCAAGGGGCCAAGATTAGATTGTGTGCGATAACAAGTCAGCTATCAAGATGCCAACAATCAAGGCAACATGACGAACCAAGCACATCGAGATTGACGGGTTCTTCATCAAAGAGAAGTGAACGTGGGCTACTAGAGTTAGGCCATGTTCCAACTAAGGATCAGCCGCAGACCGCTTGACTAAAGGACTTAGCTCAAGAGACCTAGCTAGAGTGTGACAAGATGGGCTTAATAGATATCTTTCGCCCATCTTGAGGAGGAGTGTTGAGAGTTATTTCTTTATGTTAGATAGGAATAGACCCTTTGGTTTAGTCCCATATCTATAGAGTAGAAGAATGAGACCGCTTCTTGTATATATAGACCCCAAGTACTAATGAATAAAATTGCACCTTTCTTTGATTTGCCCTGCTTACAGGGATTAATCGGAAGGTGTAGTTTGTCAAGAATTGAGCTTCTGCTTCTCGGAGGATCAGATATTCTAGTCGTCTTGGCATCTCTGTGGTTGTTTGCAATAAGCGTCGAGCCTCGCTGCTTGGCGAGCCTCGTCTGAATGTCGAGGTTCACTGCTGTAGGCGAACCTCGGTTGAACGTCGAGCCTCGCTGCTTGGCGAGCCTCGTCTGAATGTCGAGCCTCGCTGCTTGGCGAGCCTCGTCTGCCACGAAGAACAGGTCGTAGCTTTCAAACCGTACGTCGGAATTGGACGAATTATATATGGAAATCGACCATCTCGGAGAGCGGAGCCGATTGCTCGGTCATTTTGCCCAGTTCCTCCCGGTTCAAGAGATATCAGCACTTTTGTCTATTTTGTAAAGTCAAGCATTCAGGTGAATTTAACCTTTAGGCGGGCCTGACTTCACTCGGATGGACCCCTAAGCTCTTCTGCTCATTCCGAGTTGCTGTGTAGGGATTAAGGCAATTTTTATTGCCTACAGAGTTCCGGTAGTTTTGAGGTGATACATTCTGACGTATGGGGACCTTGTCCAATAAATTCTATAAGTGGATGCAAGTATTTTGTTATGTTTATTGATTGTTTTTCTAGAGTCACTTGGGTGTACCTGATGAAAAATAAGAATGATGTAGTTGGTTATTTCAAAGACTTTCATAGGCACATCCAGACTCAGTATGGTGCAGTGGTAAAGGTATTGAGGTCAGATAATGGGACATAGTACATCAACAGAATATTTGGGGAGTATCATCACTTCAGGGATACAACACGGACTACATGCACATACACCCATTTCGAGAATGGGGTAGCAGAGAGGAAGAATAGACATCTCCTAGAAGTTGCTAGGAGTATGATGATGGCAATGAATGTCCCAAAAATATTGTGGGGACAAGCAGTTTTGACGGCCGCTCACTTAATCAATAGGATGCCTTCGAGTGTATTGAAATGGAAATCTCGCGTGAGACAGAAGGGAGACAACGGGGCCTTACCATTGAAGGTGTTTGGTCGTGTGTGTTTTGTGAAGGACAATGAGACCATCTGTTGGAAAGCGGACCCCGTATGAAGAGTGTATGTTAAGTGGGATACTCGGCACCTGAGAAAGGGTATGTCTGTTGGAGTCCAGTGGAAAAAAGGCTGTTTGTCAGCATGGATGTGCGGTTTCGAGAGCTCGAGCCATACTACACATTGGGGGTAACTTCACCCTTTGGAGTCTCGCCCGATACTGGAGGTATGAGGCGAGAGGAGGAGAATGGTGAGAGCTCAAGGGGGTCAATCCCAATTTCGGTCCCTTACTCAGAGGAGCAGGAGGATGAAGACAAAGGGGAGGAGGAGGAGACAAGGTGTGCTAGGCCCTGACTGTGGGGAGTTGCCTGCACTGTGGGGAGTTACATTACATAAAGAAGAAGGGAGAAGCAGGAAGTGCCTACGGTGCCGTGCCAGTCCCTGTCCCGCTCTGCTCCAACTCTTGAGAAACCTACACCATCCTCCACTTCAGGTGATATCATTCCTTTTACCTCTACCCTCGCCCACACTAGTAATGCGTGGGAGGACTACTCGCGATATGGGGTAATCCTCCTGACAGATATGGTTGGGATCTTGCTCAATTTATTTCCTATTCTAACATATCCCCTTCACATGGAGCATTCATTGCATCATTAGATTCTGTTACTATACCTAACAACTGGCAGGCTGCTAAGAAGGACCCAAAGTGGAAGACAGCCATGCACGAGGAGCTGGGGGCTCTCGAGAAGAACCACACATGGGAGTTGGTGACCGCGGCGAGGGGAAAAGAGCGATGGGATGCAAATGGGTGTTCTTGTGAAGCGAGAATCCGAAGGACAAGTTGAGCTACAAGGCGGCGGTGGCAAAAGGGTACAGCCAGACATACGGCATTGACTACGATGAGACTTTTGCACCAGTGGCGAAGATGAGCACTGTTCGGACACTGATCTCTCTCGCAGCAAATAGTGGATGGAAACTACACCAACTAGACGTGAAGAATGCGTTTCTTCATGGGGATCTAGTGGAGGAGGTGTATATGGAGATACCACCAGGATTTGACACGTGACGCATGAGGGTAAAGTCCGCAGTCAAGAAGTCTCAGATGGCTAAAGCGCCTCCCAGCATGGTTCGGCAGTGTCCGTGAGGGCTATGGTTGGTATGGGATACAAGAAGATCAATGCACCATAATCGTATTCTTCAAGAAGTGAGGGCCACATCACTATGCTTGCAGTGTATGTAGATGACATGATCATCACAGGGGATGATGAGAAAGAGATTGCCCAGCTCAAGGTAAGATTGAGCAAAGAATTTGAAGTGAAGGATCTGGGTCAGCTTCGATACTTTCTTGGAATAGAGATAGCTCATGGAGCGGAGGGAATTGTTCCTGGAGGAAGTATGCACCGGATCTTCTTGCAGACAGAATGTTGCAAACCTGCTACACCCATCGATCGAGGTTCAAGCCGATTGCCGAGGCGAGAGAACCGCTTGATCGTGAGAGAGATATCGAGGTCGGGTTGGTAGGTTGATCTATCTGCCACACATCGGACATTTTATTTGGCGGTGAGCGCTGTGAGCCGCTACATGCATGATCCGGAGGAAGGGTCATATGGATGTGCGATATCGATACCGGCATTCAAGAGTGCCCCGGCAAAGGGCTGATATTCGAGGAGTGACCATGTGAACATTGAGGGCTACCGTGACTGCATAGGCTAGCCGGAGATGATAGGAGGTCTACCCCGTGGTATCGCATACCGGGGAGGCAACTTAGTCCCTGAAAAGTAAAAGCAACTGCAGGCATCAACAAACAAGCAGAAAGTACTGAGCAATGGCCGTGGGGCTATGGAGTTGATGTGGTCAAAAGCATGCTTCGGTGGAGCTAAAGCTAGATCAAGGGGCCAAGATTAGATTGTGGTGCGATAACAAGTCAGCTATCAGTATTGCCAACAATCCAGTGCAGCATGACAGAACCAAGCACATCGAGATTGACAGGTTCTTCATCAAAGAGAAGCTGAACAGTGGGCTACTGGAGTTAGGCCATGTTCCAACTAAGGATCAGGCTGCAGACTGCTTGACTAAAGGACTTAGCTCAGTAGACCTAGCTAGAGGGTGTGACAAGATGGGCTTAATAGATATCTTTCGCCCATCTTGAGGAGGAGTGTTGAGAGTTATTTCTTTATGTTAGATAGGAATAGACCCCTTTGGTTTAGTCCCATATCGGATAGAGTAGAAGAATGAGACCGCTCTTCTTGTATATATAGACCCCAGTACTAATGAATAAAATTGCACCTTTCTCTTGATTTGCCCTGTTTTTAACAGGGATTAATCGGGAAGGTGTAGTTTGTCGAAGAATTGAGCTTCCTGCTTCTCAGGAGGATTCTGTATATTCTAGTCGTCTTGGCATCTCGGGTGGTTGTTTGCAATAAGCATCGATATCGAACAAAGTATTACGAGTTTGGGCCTTGGAGAACTATAACAGTGATAGTTGGGTTTTGAAGCACAATATCACTCTTGAAGATAGTAAAGTTTGGATCAAGGCATTTCATTTAGATTTGGATGTCATTTTTCTCGAATTAGGAGGGAAACTCTACTCTTATCATCAGATGACTGCTGAAATGACAGCGATATACAAATTTAAGTTTCAGAACTTTTATCCTTATTCTCCGTATTTTAAGGATTTTTTTCGCGCACAAAGGTATGTTTTACTAAAGGACAAATTTTCGTTTTAGCGCGTTTTTGAACTTTAATTCAAAAAGCGACTCCATACAATTGTCAATTTCACCGAACTAGGTGAAATTGGCGAAAGAGCTCGAAAACTTCACGGAAATGAATTCGTGAAGTTTTTATTAAAACTTCACGGAATTCATTTCCGGAAGTTTAATAAAACTTCACGGAATTCATTTTCGTGAATTTTCTAGTTTCTCGCTTTCGCCGTTAAACTAGGTCGAAATTGACAATTAAGTTTCAAATGGGTCGTTTTTTCGAATTAAAGTTCAAAAACGGTCTAAAACGAAAATTTGTCCTTTACTAAACTCTCATAGATCTCTTTATGTCCCTGTGCAATAATAGGCCCTTTGATGTTTGACATGTTTGATCTTTTCTTGGCCTAGACTAGCATATACAGTACTATGATGAAATAACAATGTGGTTTTAGGCATCTTTAGATATCAAGCATTAATTTGTTTCACAAAATTATTTAGCTTCATTAAAAGAGGATGAATCTATCTATGTAATAGTTATTCCTTGTTCCATTCTTTGCCTTAATATTTGAATAGGTCAAAAGATGCAAGAAACGAGTAAGAAACGAATGACTTTAAAAGATTGATGAGCAAAAAGTGAAAATTGCACTCAAAAAGTATAAAAGGGTTAATTGCACTTTAATACCCTAAATTAAGTTTGATATCCTAGAGTTTAAAATTTGCCCAACTACCCCAAAATTTTGTTGGGTTTAGGTCCATACTTATGAGTGGACTCGAATATTTGGTTAGTCAAGTTGTATTGGCACTTGGTTAAGTTGTTTTAACCCATAGGTATTTGGGTTGGGACTTAAGTCATATAAAAACTTAAGTATCATGAAGAGAGGATAGTCGATCATTCCATTTTCTTAGAAGTGAGGAGTCTTGTGAGAGGGAGAAGAGAAAAGGGGGAGAAAACTAGGATTTGTGAAGAGCTCATTTTTGGGTTGCTTTGTTCTAACATTCTACATCATCTTGGAGAGTTGAGAGTCCTTCTATTCTACGTTAGGAGGAGATTCTACTAGTGGGTTGTAGATTTGGAGCTAGTAAGGTAAATCCTTATAATTTCCTATTGTTCACGTTGTTAGAGTCTCAAGCTTTGAGTAAGCTTAATTTGAGTGTCGGGAGTTGTAGTGATCTCTTGTTGATATAGTGCAAGATATCTCCTTTTTGGTTGTGAACATAAGCACATGTTGTAACCACGTTAAATTGGTTGTCCAATTGTTGGTTATTTGTTGTGTTTATTTTGCATTTTCATGGTCCTACTCTCACATCGATCCTGGTCTTGGGATCCTTTTCTTTTGTTGCCAACAAGTTTCATTGTATTAAACTTTAATACCTTCTGCTATATCATTGTTCAGAATTTAGATTTGGCTGTGAGTATTATTTAACCAAGCATTTTTTTTTGCCACATTTTAATGTCAAATTTAAGCCATTTGTGTTTGAAAAAAAAATGAGGGACTGAATCAACGTTTTTAATTTCAATGAGTTCAGGGTTAAATAGCAGAAGGAGGAAGAAAGGGATTTGAGGGATTTCTGGTATTTCTCTTCAGCCTAGAGTGTAAAGGTCCAAATATTATCATGTGATAACCACATGACGCGTTTTAAATAGACTTCTGAAAGGCGGTGCAAAGAAAGATATTAAAGTTAAACTGGTGAAGCTTTGGGGTAGTAAAAGGCAATATTCCAAAAAACAGAGCTTTTAGTTTGAGTTATGATTGAGGGTGCAGTTATTAATACCCCATACATGAAACTCTACTATAATCTGTTCTAGCTCAAAACCCAGCATGATCTGTTTCTTTATAACTACTTCACTTATAACAAAGTTCTGAGATAGAAAAAGTACTATTGGCCTATGGCATTTCAGAGTTCTGAAGTTGATTGCAAAATATTCAATGAGAACTTTCAACTCAAAATGCATATTATTATTGGCTTATGGCATCTTTGAGTATTATTCAGAGTTCTTATTGTCATTGAGTGTCTCGTAAATTTGCACAGTTGTTTGCTGAGGACTGAAATTATATCTTCCTTTAATATCCAACAACATTGTTGCTTGAATGTGAATACTGATCTATTGACAGTATATACAATATAGCTTCATTTCCTTGCGTCAATTATTACAGTATATCATTTAAATTACCGATCATCACTAATGCGTGTTAGAAACAGAGCAAATCAAGAGAAAAGAGTAATTGTATTCATTGGTATTGTGGTCTATATATACATTGTGAGTAGCCTTGTTTTATTACTCTACCCGATGTGGGACTAAACGAAAGAGACCATCTATGCCATATTTAACACCCCCCCTCAAACTGCAGTTGGGTTAACCAAAGGTAGTTTGCCAAGAAGAAATAGATGTCGTTGTATTGTGTGAGCTTTGGTGAATAGATCCGCTAGTTGAAGGTCGGTATTGACATAAGGGAGAGAGATTGTGCCAGCCAGGAGATGATGACGAGTGAAATGACAATCAATCTCTATGTGCTTCGTGCGTTCATGGAAGACGGGATTGCTACCTATTTTGATGGCGCTCATGTTGTCACAATAAAGGGGCGTGGTTGTTGCCGGAGGTACACCCATGTCGAGAAAAAGTCGTCGTAGCCACACTATCTCTGCTGTTGTAGATGTCATTGCGCGATATTCTGATTCCACACTAGAGCGAGAGACAACATCCTGTTTCTTAGATTTCCAAGATGTGAGAGAGTCGCCTAAGAAGATACAATAGCCGGTGGTGGATCTGCGATCGGTAGTGTCACCTGCCCAGTCGGCATCACTATAGCCATGAAGGATGAGTGATGATGACGCTGAGAAGAATAATACTGTGCATGGTGTCTCACGAATGTAGCGTAGAACACGAAGCCGTGCTGATTGATGAGGAGAGTGAGGTGCTGCGATGAATTGACTTAGGACATGATCTGCATGAGAGATGTCAGGTCTGGTGATAGTGAGGTAGACCAAGCATCCTACAAGATGTCGATATTTAGTTGCATCAGGGAGAGGATCACCATCGGTGGCGTTGAGTTTGACATTTAGTTCGAGGGGCGTCCGAGCTGGTTTGGAATCTCTTAGACCTGCATGATTGATGATCTCGGTGGCAAATTTCTGTTGAGACAGATGGTAGCCACGTGGTGTTTTAGTGATCTCTAGTCCGAGGAAGCAATGTAGATTACCTAGGTCTTTCATTTCAAACTCTTGTTGGAGGTGAGATTTGATGTGGTTGATAGTCGATGGATCATCACCAGTAATGATCGTGTCATCAACATAGAGCAGGAGGATGGTGCGTTGGCCATTGGAGGAGGAGATGAACATTGCTGGATCATTTTCACTTGGAAGAAAACCAGCCGGTTACATAACCTGTGTGAATCGGGCGAACCATGCACGGGATGCCTGTTTGAGGCCATAGAGAGCTCGGCGAAGGTGACAGACGAGACCTTTGGAGTGAGGGAGTCCAGGTGGTGGAGTCATGTAGATATCCTCAGTGATGTTGCCATGCAAAAAGATATTTTTGACATCCATTTGATATAATGGCCATTGTCGGGAACCGGCAACGGCGAGCAGTGTTCGAATAGTAGTCATTTTAGCAACTGGTGCAAAGGTCTCCTCATAGTCCACCCCATATTGTTGTGAAAAATCTCGAACGACTAGCCGAGCATTATGACGCTCGATGGTTCCGTCTGCTCTAGTCTTGACCTTGTAGATCCCATGTATGAGTTTTACGTAGAAATTTGTAGTTCATCATCTTAATTACTTTCGGGGTGTTTGGCGCATCATGATAAGAATGGGGTTCCACATAATCAGCGTCATCATTGTGGCTGTGTGGAAGGCAATGGAGGTGAAGTTGGGGTCACGGTATTTGGCTGGTGGTTGGCGATCTCGAGAGGGATATCTTGTCTCAGGTGCGATATCAGTAGTGAGTGGTTCGGGTTCGGTTGAAGTTTGTGGAGAGGTTGGTTGATCGGTCTGTGGGGCGTAGGTGGGCTGGCCACTTGCTCGGTGGGAGGACTAATTTCTGGACTTGGCTCTGGATTGATTTGTGGTCTTTGGAGAGTTGGATGTGTCAAGTTCAAGAAAGATGAGATCTGTAGGTGTGGATGGTGGTGAGAATGCAGTGGGGAGGGTAAAGCATAGTATGAAAGATGTTCAAGAATGTGACATGGGGAGAGATGCGAGGCGATCGAATGAGGATCATAGCGTGATAGCCTTTATGATGTGAAGCTGTATCCAAGGAATATGCACATGACGGATCGGGTGAGAGTTTGTTAGGTTACCGAAGCTGGGAGTTGGACAAAGCATGTGCAGCCAAAGACTCAAAGATGGGAGTAGTTTGGTGATTTTTGGCATAGCTGTTGAAAGAGTGGGAGGCATTTCAGAGTAGTGGAAGGAGTGCGATTGATGAGATAAGCGGCTCGTGGGAGAGCCAAAAAGAGCAGGTCACGGATAGTAAAAGTGATCTGGTAGTTTTGAGGATGTGTTGGTGACGCCTTTCGGCTACACCATTTTGTTGGTGATCGTATGGGCAGGAGAATTGAGAGAGAGTTTCTTGAGAGGCAAGGAATTCTGTGAGGCGACGGGATGTATATTCCCCCCCTGAGTCTGAGTGTAGGATTTTGATGTGGGAGGAGAATTGGGTGAGAATCATGGTGGCAAAATTTTTGTAGATGTCATATGCATCAGATTTATGTTTCATCAAGTAGACCCATGTAAAACGGGAGTGATCATAGATGAATGTTATATAGTAACGATTGTCACCACGAGATGGATGCGGTGATGGTCCCCAGATATCAGTATGAATGAGGTCGAAAGGAGCGGAAGCAATTTGATTGTTTATTTGAAAAGGTTGGGCCAAGTGTTTTGCCAACTTGCAGCCAGTACCAGGTGACAAAGCATCAGTAGAAAAGTTTCCTAATTTACCAGTTGTGGAAAGGGTACGAAGATGAGGTAAAGATAGATGACCGAGGCGACGATGCCAGAGGTTGCATGTGGTTGGTTTAGAGTTAAGGAGGCGAATGACAGATGCAGTGGGAGTAAGGAGGATGAGCTTGTCCATGTAGTATAGGCCACCGATATTACGGCCATTCCCAACCGTTTGTCCCGTGCGAGGATCCTGTATAAGGCAAGATGAAGCTGTGAAGGTAGCAGTATGTTATGTGATGTGATTTGTGAGACTGAAAGTAAGTTCATTGTGACATTAGGGACATGGTGTACGTTGGGGATCGAGAATTGAGGCTTAATATGCAGGTGACCTACAGAGGTCATGGGTAGTGGTGTGCCATGTTTGTGCGGACCATGGTGGGAGTGAAGCGTTTGGTTGTGGAGGTGTGTTTGTGATGACGTAAGATAATGTGTAGCACCCGAATCTAAAATCCATGGGTTAGTCTTTGTACCTGATTGAGTGATATACAAAGTAGCAGCCGAGCCTGTGTTGGGTGTGGAAGCGGATGGATGTAGCGCCTGTAGGAGATCAGTGTAGGATGATGATGTGGATGTGGATGGAATTTCGGCGACAGTCACCTGGGGCATTGGGGGCGATGTCTTAGCTAGCCTCGCTCGACACTTATCTGTAGAATGTCCGCAGAGTTTGTGGATATCGCACCATTGTTTGCGTGCTGAGGCAAAGCTAGGTTGTTGCTATCTCGTCGACGAGGTGTATTGTTGATAGGAAGGACCACGGTGAGTGGCTGAGCGTGAGATGACATGGACGGAGCTCGGGCTGATGGAAAGAGTGTTGAGGTGAAGACGTGTTTCTTCGGCCTGTAACTCGCGGATACTGCTTCAAGAGTGGGTCTAGGTGACCGGTGGATGAGTTGGTATGGGGCGGATTCAAACTCGGCCTGAGCTTCATCGAACCGAAAGACGCTGCCTATCTCTGTTGTTGTGGCGAATGGTCCTGGAAGTCTGGTCAGTAAGCGGTGTTTCAAGGGTTGCGAGTTGTTCCCAGAGGTCAAAGATGTGGGTATAGAACTCGCTGAATCGAACGCCACAATGTAACCATGGATGTCTCTGGTATAGTTGAAACTCTCGGCATCATCGTGTGTGTAAAGGCAAGATATGCCGGAGGGATGTGGCAGGTCGAATCGCAAGCTAAAGTCGAATGGAGGGTGAGATGGATTATGCGATTGCGGCGATGGCGATCTTCGAAGAGTCCAAGTCATAAGGGTAAACTCATAAGAGGAGAGGGCGGCCGTATCCTTGGTGAGATCACCGGTGGGAAGTGGTTGAGTTGGAGGTTTTGAGGTGCCGTCGATGTGTCCCCAAAGCCCATGATTGCGGAGGATGACTCGTAGGGAGTAGGACCAGAGACGGTAGTTATCATCGTCGAGTTTTACATCAACGGTTGTTGATGGAAGTGCATTCTGGCGTTGTCATAACAACTTATCGCTTATCGAAGGATATTACTCGTGAGTAGTTTAAGATCTAGGAGATCTAATTGATAAAGTTGAGGATCTATGAAGATCTAGTTTGTAGGCCAAATGATTGGCAAGATCCGTAAGTCAAATGATTGACACGGGATCTATGAAGATGCGGTTGATGAGCCAAATGATTGGCGTTAGATCTATGAAGATCTGGTTGATGAGCCAAATGATTGGCGTTAGATCTATGAAGATCGGTTGATGAGCCAAATGATTGGCGTTAGATCTATGAAGATGCGGTGCGTGGTGCGAATCGATGCGATGGTGCGGTCGGGTGCACGTGGTCTGCGAATCGATGCACGTTGGTGCGATCGATGCGGTAGTGCGGATTAGATTTGTGGGTTGGGATTTGAGGAGGAATTGATTGAATGGCTCTGATACCATGTTAGAAACAGAGCAAATCAAGAGAAAAGAGTAATTGTATTCATTGGTATTGTGGTCTATATATACATTGTGAGTAGCCTTGTTTTATTACTCTACCCGATGTGGGACTAAACAAAAGAGACCATCTATGCCATATTTAACAATGCGTTATTCAAATTATTATTATTATTCTTTAAAAGTTCTTGAGTTTTTTTTTTCTTTGGAGGAAATGAAAATTTCTCGAGTTCTTAATGCCTAGTTAAGAGCATATTAGCTAAATAATCTGCAATATCAGTTGTTTTGTTTATACTATGAACTGACATGGTTGTATTATGTTTGTTCCTTTTCTTTTATTTTCTGTTTTGGCTGATTTTATTTTTTTTAAACATTTATGCAGCGAGAGGGGATCAAGTGAGGACAAAGGCCACTATCGAAAATGACAAGAAAGGTGGCAATGCGAATCATGGATACATTATGTTTTTTTTTTGACACATTGATTTTATCTCATTCCAAACTTTTTAATATTTTCACCTTTTTGTTTTGTTTTATTTTATTAAGAGATTATATCTGTGCCATTCATTTTCATTTCTTTATTTGTTTCTGAGTTTGGGCTTTATTATCCCTTTTGTCTGTAAGTACTCTCATCAAAATAATTGCATGCCTTTCTTTACTGCTACTTCTACAGATGCAATCATGAAATTAAATCATGTTTAACCATATTTCCTTGATACATATACCAATAAATATTTTCATTAGAAAAGAGCTGCATAATATTGCTCTCTCTCTCTCTCTCTATATATATATATATATATATATATATATATATATATATATATATATATATATATATATATATATATATATATATATATATATATATATATATATATATATATATATATATATATATGTTGTGTCAATATATAGTTTACAAATCAAGTTCATGATATGATATATGTAAATTTGAATCTAGAATTTATGCCATATTATTATTGAGATTGACTTTGTCAATTTACACCCTTTTGACAGGTAGGTCAGGTTTAAGTTTTCAGAATCCTAAACTAAAATTATATATTTCCCAGGTCTGGACTCTGTTGGTAGTGGAGAGGATCTGAATCCGTTGCTTATGTACTACTTTACTGAAATTATTTCAAATCGCTTTGTGTTCCTGAGATCATTTCAAATTTGCTTGTCGATTGGGAGTTGTTGAGATCGTTTAATATTGCATGCTTGTGACCCTCGTTTTCATTGAACTACAGGTTATTGCGTGTGAGACTCTGCCGGATCAAATTTGTTTGATGGTTGGTTGTTAGAAGACTCGGTCTCATCAAACTTGTTGCTGAAAATGAGAACCCTGTGGTTGATCCTGGCTTAGATGGGTTTTAATAAAAGGGGAGCTGATGTTGATTTCTTTAACGCCGCGTTTGGTACACGGGAATCAGGTGAAGTGAGAATAGAATGAAGAAAGGAATGTAATGGAAGTAATGTGAGAATATGATGCTCATTTTCATTCCTATGTTTGGGTACAATTTTAAAAATAAGGTGGGAATGGACATATTTGATTTTTTTGTATTTTTTTTTAATTCCTACTTAAAGTGGGAATATCAATTTGCTACCATTTCATTGGGAATGCTTATTCCCACATAAGTGAATGAGAGGGGAAGTGAGAATGAGCATTCTAGCTTCCAAAATGAGGTCATATTTGGTACGACGGAATGAGAAGTGAGAATTGTCATTCCATTCTCACTCATTCCTGCGTACCAAACGAGACGTTAGGGTTTTTCTTATATTAGTCCCCCGTATCTGACTTATTTTTAAATAAGTCCCCCGAATCTCATATATTTTAAATAAGTTCTCCAAATCTATAAATAAGACCCTCGAATCTCATATATTTTAAATAAGTCTCTCAACCTATTAAGTTCTCTTAAATAAGTCTCTTCACCTTAAAAATTGCCAACTTAACTCTAAATTGATAACTACACTAATCTTGTTAGTTTCCCCATATTCCCTAGATAGTTATGCCTAATATATACCGCAACGTAGTGCAATAGAGACATCTTAACAAATAGAAAGCATGATAAGAGACAGAGAGGAGTTTTAGGGAAATATCTAGGAAAGAGCATGAGAAAGCATGAAAGGTTAATGGAATTTAGTTAACTTGGAGTTAAATTGATAGTTTTAACGTGAGGGCCTAATTTTAAAGAACTTATAGATTTGAGGGGCTGATTTAAAATTTATGAGATTTGGAGGACTTATTTAAAGAATATTTATAGGTTTGGTTGACTTATTTAAAATATTTGAGATTTGGGGACTTATTTAACAATAAGTTAGATTTTGGGTGACAAATATAAGAAAAACCCTTTCTTTTATTTAAGATTGTAATTAGAAAATAATTAACTAATAAAGGTTAGTTAAGCCAATTTTAAAACTTTTAATAGAAGTCAAGTCCTCAACAGACTACAACGAAAGTCGCCTGACGGCCGAAGCAAACTTCACCAATAGTCGAATTCTGTGTCAAATTCGAACTCATTGGCAAAGCTCACTGATGAATTCTGCCCACGTCCGCTCAAGTGGACCAAGTCATCCACTTCCAAAGAAGACCCATGTCATACACCCGCCAAGAATCTAGCCACCTTCACCATCGTCATTAACGGACTTCGCCAAGGTCACGAAGTCCGCCTAAATAGTTATTTCAGAGCTATTTTCAGGGGATAACCGCTCCCCCATTATCTCCTACTTTAATGGCCACTTAATCCACAATTAAGGGGCCATTAACTCCCTCTTTTAGCCTATAAAAGGAGAGGAGATCATCCATTCTAAAAAGGTTCGAAAATAGATCCAAAAGAGCCTTAGCCGAAAAAAGAGAACACACGCATTGCATTCGAGAGCTCATTGAGAGATATTGCTAAAAGGAGACTGAGTTAGCTTCCAGGCAATTCGACACTCGACAATCAGCAAAAGATCCATCGTCTTAGTCGGTTCGTCAACGGAGTACAAGATTCACGCTCCACCGGCACGTAGACAAGAACCCCCAGGAAATATAAATTTTTCTTTGTTTCAATTGTAATTCTTTTGTTGTAATCTGCGTCAATTACAATATAAAAAGAACCCGAAACAAAGTTCGGGCTCTAAAAGTAAGGGAAATGTAATGAACGGTTCTGCAAAAGTTCGGACTCTAGAAGTAAGGGGAATATAATGAACATATCCCCTAAATAGAACAAGTAGAGGTAGAAATTTACAACGTTGAGAAATTAAGGGTTACAAATACCAAGATTTGGGAAGTAATTTTGAAAAAATGTTAAGATTTGGGTGTAAATATGCAAAAAAAAAAACCCAAAATAAATTATTTTGAGAGAAATGACTGTAGCCTTGGTTGCTTTAATTTATTTCAAACATATACCCGAGGGTGTAATACAGATAGCATGAGCAGTCACGTTAAGAGATCTATGAGTGTATGAGACGGACATCATTGGGTTTTGAGGAAGAATCTAAAAATGCATTCATGTATCACTAAATTAAATAGCAAGAGGTACAACAGTTGGGATACAATACCACTCGAAGAAAAGAGATCATAGTACAATAATCATGCTCTATTTAGAAGTGAGAGTCAAGATAAAACTTTCCAATTCCAAAATGTCCTTAAAATTTCATTAATTAGTTAAACCTCTATTCCTTTTCCAATGTTTTCTCCTATTATAGCAACTTTCCAACTTCCCAACCTTTCAAACATCATCTCTACTAATTTCTTTTTGAATTCTATATCAATCAAAGTAATTAAACAATATTCTTTTTGCCTTCTTCTCTATTCTTTCTCTTGGTCTTGGACATTTGGCTTCGCACAGCCAAATGGTTGCTTGAGAGCTGGTCTCCAAGTAAGTTTATATTAGGTCCGTGTGATTTTTTTAGGTTTTTATTAATTTTTATTGGGTCTTGATTTTTTTATTAAAATGGGAGTTTAGAGATATACAACGACGCTGCTACTGGGACTGCGGAAACTATCCCATGGGATAGTTTCTCGACGGCCCATGGGATAGTTTCTCCTGGGACTGAGGTTGAGAAACCATGGGTTATAATTTTACTACAGAAGGAGATACACATTAATTACTTGATCGAATGTCTTAATGAGTCTATCCGTATCATTCTTACCTGGAGCCTGATTAACATGTATAATTTCCCTACAGAAGGAGATACATGTAAATTGTTTGTGAGCTTCCAAGCTTCTTTTCATCCACTTTCTATTGTTGGATGTTTTATTGATTAATCTTTCTCCAGGCACTTCTATTGTTTGATTTGATAAAATGCCTTATTGAATCAAAATAAAATTTAATTTGTAGGAGGTTTTCAAATGCAAATTTTAACAAAGCTTAGAAATTCCACAGGTAAGATAATTTATATGCTCCTTATGTTTCTGCTCCTATAGTGACTATTATTTCCATTCTATTCTTATTTAGAAAATAAACTGTTTACATACTCAAGGCCAAGCAATAGCACTTCTGTACATTTTAGACTTACATTGTTGCATATGACATCCTAAGAAATTAATCACACATAAAATTTTGTGCCTATAAATATTCAAGTTCCTAAAACTTATTTTCTAAATTTAAAACCAACCAAATCATTGATATTGATTACTAACTTCATAGCCAAACATCTTAATATCTGTGTATTTAGTGAATTAATGTTTAGAATCATGATCCCAGACTTTTGGCTTTGAAATCAATTTCATAGGTATATTTTGTTTGAACAGGAAGGTTTGATTGGTATATGTAATTAATCATCTATAATGAAAACTCCATGTATGAAATCTGGTCATTTCTATGTTATCTATCATTTCTATGTTATCTATCTATATGTATATAATTCTAATCAGGCTAATAGGGTTAGACCACGTGTAGTATCACCCAATTAAGAAACGACCCTCTCTAATTTTATTTGTGGTGAATCGACCCCCTGTAGTATTGGCCCAAGTGCTAATAAACCCCCGAGTGAACTTTTAAAACTTTTTAATAGAAGTCAAGTCCTCAAATGCATACAACGAAAGTCGCCGACGCCGAAGCAAACTTCACCAATAGTCGAATTTGTCAAATTCAACTCATTGTAAAGCTCACCGATGAATTTCGCCCACGCCCGCCAAGTGGACCAAGTCATCCACTTCCAGAAGGCGCACTCATACTAATCCCTCGCCAAGCATAACCTTAATTTCGATCGCCATTAACGGACTTCGCCAAGTCAAGTCCGCCTAAATAGTTATTTCAGAGCTATTTTCGGGGATAACCGCTCCCCATTATCTCCTACTTTAATGGCCACTTAATCCACAATTAAGGGCCATTAACTCCCTCTTTAGCCTATAAAAGGAGAGGAGATCATCCATTCTAAAAAGGTTCGAAAATAGATCCAAAAGAGCCTTAGCCAAAAAAGAGAACACACGCATTGCATTCAGAGCTCATTGAGAGATATTGCTAAAAGGAGACCGAAGTTAGCTTGTGCAATTCGACACTGACAATCAACAAAAGATCCATCGCCTTAGTCGGTCACAATCCGGAGTACAAGATTCACGCCCACCGCACGTAGACAAGAACCCCGTGAAATATAAATTTTTCTTTGTTTCAATTGTAATTCTTTTGTTGTAATCTACATTATTAATATAAAAGAACCAAACAAAGTTCGGCTCTAAAAGTAAGGGAAATGTAATGAACGGTTCGCAAAAGTTCGGACTCTAGAAGTAAGGGGAATATAATGAACATATCCCCTAAATAGAACAAGTAGAGGTAGAAATTTACAACGTTGAGAAATTAAGGGTTACAAATACCAAGATTTGGGAAGTAATTTTGAAAAAATGTTAAGATTTGGGTGTAAATATGCAAAAAAAACCCAAAATAAATTATTTTGAGAGAAATGACTGTAGCCTTGGTTGCTTTAATTTATTTCAAACATATACCCGAGGGTGTAATACGATATAGCATGAGCAAATAACGCTAAGAGATCTATGAGTGTATGAGGCCGACATCATTGGTTTTGAGGAAGAATCTAAAATGCATTCATGTATCACTAAATTAAATAGCAAGAGGTACAACAGTTGGGATACAATACCACTCGAAGAAAAGAGATCATAGTACAATAATCATGCTCTATTTAGAAGTGAGAGTCAAGATAAAACTTTCCAATTCCAAAATGTCCTTAAAATTTCATTAATTAGTTAAACCTCTATTCCTTTTCCAATGTTTTCTCCTATTATAGCAACTTTCCAACTTCCCAACCTTTCAAACATCATCTCTACTAATTTCTTTTTGAATTCTATATCAATCAAAGTAATTAAACAATATTCTTTTTGCCTTCTTCTCTATTCTTTCTCTTGGTCTTGGACATTTGGCTTCGCACAGCCAAATGGTTGCTTGAGAGCTGGTCTCCAAGTAAGTTTATATTAGGTCCGTGTGATTTTTTTAGGTTTTTATTAATTTTTATTGGGTCTTGATTTTTTTATTAAAATGGGAGTTTAGAGATATACAACGACGCTGCTACTGGGACTGCGGAAACTATCCCATGGGATAGTTTCTCGACGGCCCATGGGATAGTTTCTCCTGGGACTGAGGTTGAGAAACCATGGGTTATAATTTTACTACAGAAGGAGATACACATTAATTACTTGATCGAATGTCTTAATGAGTCTATCCGTATCATTCTTACCTGGAGCCTGATTAACATGTATAATTTCCCTACAGAAGGAGATACATGTAAATTGTTTGTGAGCTTCCAAGCTTCTTTTCATCCACTTTCTATTGTTGGATGTTTTATTGATTAATCTTTCTCCAGGCACTTCTATTGTTTGATTTGATAAAATGCCTTATTGAATCAAAATAAAATTTAATTTGTAGGAGGTTTTTCAAATGCAAATTTTAACAAAGCTTAGAAATTCCACAGGTAAGATAATTTATATGCTCCTTATGTTTCTGCTCCTATAGTGACTATTATTTCCATTCTATTCTTATTTAGAAAATAAACTGTTTACATACTCAAGGCCAAGCAATAGCACTTCTGTACATTTTAGACTTACATTGTTGCATATGACATCCTAAGAAATTAATCACACATAAAATTTTGTGCCTATAAATATTCAAGTTCCTAAAACTTATTTTCTAAATTTAAAACCAACCAAATCATTGATATTGATTACTAACTTCATAGCCAAACATCTTAATATCTGTGTATTTAGTGAATTAATGTTTAGAATCATGATCCCAGACTTTTGGCTTTGAAATCAATTTCATAGGTATATTTTGTTTGAACAGGAAGGTTTGATTGGTATATGTAATTAATCATCTATAATGAAAACTCCATGTATGAAATCTGGTCATTTCTATGTTATCTATCATTTCTATGTTATCTATCTATATGTATATAATTCTAATCAGGCTAATAGGGTTAGACCACGGTAGTATCACCCAATCATGTAAGAAACGACCCTCTCTAATTTTATTTGTGGTGAATCGACCCCCTGTAGTATTGGCCCAAGTGCTAATAAACCCCCGAGTGAACTTTTCACTCTTTTAACAAAAATAGCAAATGAAGGTTTATTCTCACAAATAGAACTATAGAGAGTTTAACTGCCTTCTCAAACCTTTGTAACGGTTTTAAGAGTAAAAAAGAAATCACTCAAGAGGTGTATTATAAAAATATAACTACATGGAGTCTATTTGCAATTGGGTTATACAATAGGGGTCTGTTCAATTAACACATACTAATAGAACAAAAGATCTTTTGCAAAACTTTTTCTCTTTGTTTATTTCTAACTTCTCAGTTCAAATTTTAGTCTTGAAGAAAATTTTAAAAAAATTGTATCAACTATTATAACTAGAAGAGAGATTCAATTCATGAGTGATTCTTTTCTAACAGGTGATGATGGACATTATGTAACAAAATATTATCATAATTTTTAACAAAATTTTCACTTATCTGAAGTATAAGCACTCAAGCAAAGGATGTAATATTAACAAAATTTTCTAACAGGTGATATTCGAATAATCTTTGTTGTTCTTATGCACATATTTTTTTACCTGCTCAAAGCCCCTTATCATTCTTCAAAATTAGCTCGATTACAATGCGATCGAATAAAGGAATTATTGACCTCCTATCTGAATTGATCTTAATTTTTGTTCTTTATCTATATTGGATAAAAGTTTCTAACTTGAAAATTGTGTAACTTTTGTACTTTATCATCTGTATTTTGACGATGACGATGTTTATAAATCTTGGATTAATATTGGTACTTCTTGAAGATTGTGCTGATTTTTATGTGAATTGTAATTTATGCATTTTATGCATGCTTTTTGTAAAACATTTGATGTTTTAGTTTACACTGGAGGGATGTTTTTTATTAATCTCTAATAGTTAGATCATATTCATTGTGAGCATAGTGAATGTAACTTTAGGATTATTATAAAATGAATTAATCTTCAAAACCTATGATTGGTAGGGTAAGAGTATTCTCCAGGCCAATTTATTATAAAAAGAATGGAACCAAAAGATAATATTTATGAAAATGTTGTACAATAGTTCCGAATGTTTTTCCTTCTTTTCTAATCTGATTTATATTTGGAGGGCATGTTTAATTAATCTCTTATAATTTTATCATATTCATTGTGAGAATAGTGAAGGCAACTTTAGAATTATTATAAAATGAATTAATCTTCAATAGTTGAGATTGGTAGGGTAAGTGCATTCTCCAGGCCAATATATTATCAAAAGGAATAGACCAAAACATAACATTTATAAAAGTTATACATTAGATCCACATATTATTTTTTTTCCTTCTTTGCTAATATGACTTAAATTTGACAGGTCAAGAAAGAAGCCAATGATAAAGTCCTGGAGGTGGAGCAGAATTATTTTTGTTGTAGTGGAAGTATAATAAAATCTGTAGGCTTGTGTACAAGTAAAGGAATGAGGTTATTCAATGTATTCCAGACATTTAGTTAATTGTGCGTTTATAGACAGAGGTATTGGATTCATGGGTCTTGCCTTTCCCAAGACCTTTATCCAATTTCTATCTCTCTTTGTAGTTCTTGAGTATGTAGTTATTGTTTACTTTAGCCGCTCACCTATCTGCAAAATTAGCAAAAGGTAAAGGTTTTTTTTATTGCTAATCTTTTATGGTCCCTTGATAGCTTTCATTTTTGGATATTTTTGGGGCTTATGGGTAATTGTATTGATAGCTTTCATTGCTTATGGTCCTTTGATCATTTAGGTGCTTATTTAGCTCTTGAGAAGGCTAAATTCTTTGCCATAGTTTGGATTGCCGCAAGCTTTATCTTTTGAGTTTATTTTAGTGCTAGAAATTTCGTAGATAGGTATTATTAATGAGTCTGAATAAATGGATACTCCTAATAGGCCTTAACGTGCTTATAAAATGAGAAACCACGTGTTTCCTCTCTTTCTAGACGTTTTTAATGACTGAGTATACATGGCTCAATATTTACCATTCATATGAAGATAACAGGAAGCAGTTTGGACCTTGGTGTCTCCTCAAATGACTCTTATAAGTTATATTTTATTATAGATGTCATCTTAAATTAATAAGTTCTCTATAATACTACAGAATGATTAGTTAAATACCTTAATGTGAAGGACAGAGAGATTTTGCAGAAGTGTTTCTAGATATCACTCGCATTCACTCATATCTTCTTACTTAGGGGTCTTGTAAAAGCTTTTATGCGTTGATAACGTATTTGCCTAAGCCACTAATTATTTAGTGCAAATGCTTATGAGACACCTTATTGCGTACAAAGACATAAAGTACAACTATATCCTATATCAATCCTCTTTTCCTCATTTTCAACTTAATTTTTTGCAAGTGTTCTTATGTTGATTATATATTCAACTTTTTTCAAATGCAAATTTTAAAATTAATGATTCACGAGTCCGTGTTTTAGCCCATAAAAAGGCTCAACTGCGTGGGCATCGTTAAATTATAAAATTATAACCCTCAACGGTCACCATAACTTCAGAGTTTTGGTGTAGTGGCAGGGACTTCAAGATGAGTAGAAACCCTGGGTAGGTCAGTTAGTAGAAACCCTAGGCATCCCTGCCATTCTACAAAAATTTCGAAGTTGCGATGAGGGTTAGGGGTTATATTATTATATTCTAACATGTGGCGCTGTAGGTTAAAGGCCCTTTTACGGCCAGAAACTAGGCTCACATAGCATCAGTTGTGGCCAGTGGAATCAAACCTGGGTAGCTTTGACACCATCTTAAAGTCCGTGCCACTACACCAAAACTTTGAAGTTATGGTGGAGGATGAGGCTAATAATTTTATATTTAACAATTTTAATGTCAAATCTGAGTTAATTGTGTTTGAAAAAGTGAAGAAATCAATCAATGTTTTTAATTTCAACGAGTTTAGGTTAAATGCAGAAGGAGGATGAAATGAATTCGGGGGATTTCTTTTCTTAAAGGTGGTAATTGGGTGATGCATTTAAACAGAATTCTGAAAGATGATGCAAAGAAATATATTAAAGTTAAAGTGGTGTAATTTTGGGGTATGTTTTGAACAAATTTAAACTTCGACATCAAAGTTAAAAATTATTGAAACTTTAGGGTATTAAAGTGCAATTAAAAAAAAGATTAAACTTGCAATTTGAGTTATGATTGAGTGTCTTTTGTTTTTAACTCATATAATCGGTTTTAACTCAGGCGATACTACCATAATCTGTTTCCTAATAACTTGCACGTAAGATAGTTCTTACCTCTACTGAACTAGTTGACTCATAACAAGTTCTTAGTTAGAAAATGTACTATTATCTATGGCATGTCAAAATTATGAAGTTTATAACAAAATATCCAGTGAGAAATCCGCTTGAATGCCAGTCCAAATGCATATTATTGTTGGCTTATGGCATCTTTGAGTATTATTCAGAGTTCTTCTTGTGTCATTTAAAATCAATTGACAATGTTGCTTGAATGTGTATATTGATCTATGGACAGTAAGTACAATATAGCTTCATTTCCTTGTGTCGATTATATTACCGATCATCACTAACGCTTTATTCTAAATTTATTATTTTTCAAAAAGTTCTTGCCTTTTTTTTGGGAGGAAATGAAAATTTCTCGAGTTGTTAATGCCTAGTTACGAGCATATTAGCTCCAAAGAATGTTGGCTTTCCCTTTGCTAAAGAATCAGCAATAGAGAAGGCGAGGGAGCTGTGTGACTAGAGCGTAGTTATTCTTTGATTTGGATGTCATTTTTCCTCGAATTAGGATGGAAGCTCTACTCTTATCATCTGATTACTGCTGAACTGACAGAAATATACAAATATAAGTATTTGCCGCACGTTTATCCTTATTCTCCATATTTAGAGGATTTTGATGGTGGAAAAAGGTATGAATTACTAAACTCTCATGGTTCTCTATATGGCCCTATGGAATAATGGCCACTTTTGGTGTTACATAGTTGATCTTTACTTGATGTAGTCTAGCACATATAGTATTATGATGAATAACAATATGGTTTCAAGCTTGTTTTGGTAACAAGCTTAAACAGGTTTCAGATAATTATTTATCTTCAACAGTAGAGGATGAATCTATCTATACCGTAGTTATTCTTTGATCATTTCATTGCACTGATATTCGAAAAGGGTTAACTGCACTTTAATGCCCTAAAGTTTGATATCCTGAAATTCAAATTCCCAAAAAATACCCTAAAGTTTCATCATTTTTAACTTTACATTCTGTTACATCATTGTTCATCTTGTTTTGGTGTGAGAATTATTTAGTAGGGGTTCTTTTTACTATATTTTTGTTAGAATATAAAAACATATTCCTCTACTCTCACCATATTTTCAGAGTTTTTGTGTGGTTGAAGGGACTTTAAAATAGTATTTGAGCAACCCAGGTTCAAATCCTACTGGCCACAAATTTAATGCAAATTTTTAAAATTAATGATTCTGCTGCGCGAGTCCAGGTTTTAGCCCATAAAAAAAGGGCGCTCAACCTGCGTGGGCATCGTTAAATTATAAAATTATAACCCTCAACGGTCACCATAACTTCAGAGTTTTGGTGTAGTGGCAGGGACTTCAAGATGAGTAGAAACCCTGGGTAGGTCAGTTAGTAGAAACCCTAGGCATCCCTGCCATTCTACAAAAATTTCGAAGTTGCGATGAGGGTTAGGGTTATATTATTATATTCTAACATGTGGCTGTAGGTTAAAGGCCCTTTACGTAAACTAGGCTCACATAGCATCGCTAGGGCTGGAATCAAACCAGGTAGCTTTGACACCATCTTAAAGTCCGTGCCACTACACCAAAACTTTGAAGTTATGGTGGAGGATGAGGCTAATAATTTTATATTTAACAATTTTAATGTCAAATCTGAGTTAATTGTGTTTGAAAAAGTGAAGAAATCAATCAATGTTTTTAATTTCAACGAGTTTAGGTTAAATGCAGAAGGAGGATGAAATGAATTCGGGATTTCTTTTCTTAAAGGTGGTAATTGGGTGATGCATTTAAACGTAATTGAAAGATGATGCAAAGAAATATATTAAAGTTAAAGTGGTGTAATTTTGGGGTATGTTTTGAACAAATTTAAACTTCGACATCAAAGTTAAAAATTATTGAAACTTTAGGGTATTAAAGTGCAATTAAAAAAAAGATTAAACTTGCAATTTGAGTTATGATTGAGTGTCTTTTGTTTTTAACTCATATAATCGGTTTTAACTCAGGCGATACTACCATAATCTGTTTCCTAATAACTTGCACGTAAGATAGTTCTTACCTCTACTGAACTAGTTGACTCATAACAAGTTCTTAGTTAGAAAATGTACTATTATCTATGGCATGTCAAAATTATGAAGTTTATAACAAAATATCCAGTGAGAAATCCGCTTGAATGCCAGTCCAAATGCATATTATTGTTGGCTTATGGCATCTTTGAGTATTATTCAGAGTTCTTCTTGTGTCATTTAAAATCAATTGACAATGTTGCTTGAATGTGTATATTGATCTATGGACAGTAAGTACAATATAGCTTCATTTCCTTGTGTCGATTATATTACCGATCATCACTAACGCTTTATTCTAAATTTATTATTTTTCAAAAAGTTCTTGCCTTTTTTTTGGGAGGAAATGAAAATTTCTCGAGTTGTTAATGCCTAGTTACGAGCATATTAGCTCCAAAGAATGTTGGCTTTCCCTTTGCTAAAGAATCAGCAATAGCAGTTGATTATACTATGAACTGACATGATTTTATTGTTTTTGTCCCTTCTTTTTTCTTTTCCTTTTTTGACTAATTTGAATTTTTAAAACATTTGTGCAGCTAGAGTGGCTCAAGCGAGCGAAAAGACTATGATTGACAATGACAAGAAAGGTGGCAGTCTGAATCATGGATAGCTTGTGCTTTTATGAAGTCATCTTTAACCATATTTGCTTGTTACATATACTGATTAATCAAGCATTTGCGTTAGTAGAGCCGCATAATGCTCGACTTATGTCGTGTCATAGTTTGCAAATCAGGTTCGCGGTATGATATATGTAAATTTGATTCAGGAGTTTTTGCCATGTTAGTTATTTTTTAATTCTCGACAAATGTTGTGTATATCATTGAATGCATACAAGTAGGTTATGTTCGGTAGTTTACTGGCATATTTTCATCCTATTGTTTTAGCAGATTGTTAATAGACTCCTATTAAATAGCTTTAAATGATTACAGTGTTTTGCTATTTCTTGCTAATGGTATGTGTTGGGATATCAAGTAACCTTTTTATGATGGTTTCCTCCTATTTTAACTGCTATTTTCGCTTCATTTCTGTTTAATCTCAGTGTTGCTTTCTGGTCATGGATCCAATTGGCAAACGTAATGGACCGTAACAATTTATCAAGTGTATTATTATCATAATGAATATGTTTAACAGGTTGAATATTATTTCTTTTCATCAAAACAATAGTTCATTTCAGCCTTCTGGAAGAAGAAACTTGACTGGCAAAATAGAAGAGTGAACCAGTGATTATTGATTGGCATTGGCATTTGATCACTTTCTAAGCCTTAAAATATCCTGGTTCGGATTAAACTTTGTTAAATTAGATACATTAAGATATTTCCGAAATACAGAACTGAAGTGAGATACATTAAGATATTTCGAAATTTCTGTTAGTTTATATGGGCATGACATGAGGTTATAATACTTAACCCTATCTATAATTTGGTACTTTGGTGTAGTGTAAGTGACTATACTTCAGCATGCTCAGATTGAGTGCTATTTTCGCTTCAAGTACTATTTTGCTCTTTATGTGTTCATGTGCCTGTGAGTTTTATGATCTTGACTTGTGCTTCTATGGGCCAAATGTCTGCTGACTGGAACTCTTGGAGCCCCAACTTTGTACTGATGAGTATTTATTTACGGATTGTCTACTATGATACGTGGATTGCTCTCAATATCGCTGTTAGTCCAGTAATCAATATTTTGATTTCCCTGTTAGTTCTGCTGCAAAGTTGTTAGTGCTTTCTACGTGTATTTCGTGGCATGGACTAATTGATGTTGAATTTTGTGTCATGTAGGATCAAAGAAGGAAGAAAGATGAGCCTGTAGAAAAATCTAATGATTATGTGGGCTTCAGCTTGTTTCGCTAAGGTCATTGTCCTCAAGGCTCAAAATTGTCTTTCGTTGGTTTAGAGTCTTTTAGTTACCAAAGCTTATTTGGTTTTGAATTTATGTGTTCCCCATGAGCTTGGAGTACTCCTGTGCTTTCTTTATACGCTTTTTTGTTGAGATTCTGCACTTAGATTTGTTGACGACTAGTATTTGTGATTTCTTTGAAGGTTGCGATGTGATCAAAAGGAAGAGATAGCGCTAGTCATTTTGATAATGAGATTGGGTGCTTCTTTCGATTTCTTTGTTCTGGAGTTGAATGATCAGCTTCAGGAGGGAGCTTGATTTTTTTTTTTTTTTGCCCAAATACTTTCAGCAACTTTTTATGTTCTCTTTAGCCAGGAAAAAATTACTAATAAAAACACTCTTATCTCAAATCCTTGCAACCATACCAACCTTAACTTCCCTCTCGTCATGTCTGGGCTCTTTCTACTGACAATCCCGTGCAGTTCGTGTGGCATTCCTGCATCAGAATAATGGACATCTTGAATGATGATGAGTTGCAGACTGAAGGGAGATATCGAGACAAAGTGGTGATTTTTTGTTGCTGATAACAGAATTATTGCTCAGTAAAGCTCTTTTCTTTATTAATTTTGTTTAAGCGTTAGGTGTCACTTTTAATTTTCCCGTAATACGATTTGTGTCTTCATTGCAGTTGATTTGATTTCAACGGTGGGCAGAAATTACGGTTTGGTTTGGATGAAGTACCATCTCGACCTATTTTCGTTTGTTTATGGCATTTTTTATTGGTAATTGCTGCAAAGTTGATTGATTAATTATTGTTATACTTAACAAATTTGCATGATGATAGTAAGTAATATGTGACTCTTCATGAGCTCACCTAAACTTTATTCTGCGGACAAATTCTCAAAATAGACCGTATTAGACATTTAATATGCAAAATTGACCCAATTGTTATTTATTTAGCAATTTCAACTTCGTTTCAGCCACGTCAGCAACATAAGCTAAAATTGGGTCGAAATCGCGAAATAAGTTTCACGAATTGCATGGGATTGAAAATCCCGTGTAGTGTAGGACAGAATTAAACTACACGGGATTCTCAATCCCGTGTAGTTTAGGGTGCTCATAAACTCCACAGGATTGGGAATCCCATGGAGTCTAATTCCTTGAGACGGGTCGAAACTTGTCAATACGCATCACCCCCTTCTTTCCAGCATCCACTCACTTTGAAACTCACCCAACAAGGCACCTCTTTCCTTCACACGTGCCACCACGTCAGTTCGCATGTGCTGCGCTAGTGCGTATGGCTCACGACCCTGAATGCGGTGACTTGATGATCGAGAAAACACCGCAACGCTCCAGGAGAAAAAGTAATATTTTATTTGAGGAGGGAACATGGAGGTGGGGCCCAGGCAGATGAGAATTTGACGTCACTCCCCACCAAGCGCCGCACATTCGAGCGCGAGCAGGGCACTATCATGGAGTTAGCAAATGAAACAGATCCGCGAGATTACCAGTCCCGTGGAGTTTATGAGCCCCCCTAAACTACCCGGGATTGAAAATTCCATGTAGTTTAATTTTATCCTAAACTACATGGGATTCTCAATCCCGTGTAGTTCGTGAAACTTATTTAGCAATTTCGACCCTGTTTCAGCTGACGTGGCTGAAACTAAGTTGAAATTGCTAAATAAAATGCAACTGGGTTGATTTGGATATTAAATTTCTAATATAGTCTATTTTCAAAATTTGTCCTTATTCTGTTGAACTGCGCTATACGAGATGGATTTAATATGGGTATAGAAACAAATGCTGGAGATCCCATATAATGTGAGGCAAATCTGTGGAGCCAAGAGAATAATATATGATGAATACTTCATGCATTGCACACTTGTGTATATGTTTCGTAGATAGAGCTCCACATGTCACTCTTGAACTATATAAGCAGGGGAGGATCCAGAATCTTTGGCCACTGAGGGCAAGACTATACGTTTATGGGCATGAACTTGACGTATAATTCACAAATAAATTATAAGCCATGGATTATAAGCCAAAGTGTTTGGTAAAAAAAAGTGGATTATATGCCACTTTCAATAGGAGAGTGTTTGGCAAATGTTGATACCACTATTAGAGCAACTAACAAAGATTAATTAAATAATCAAAATATGTATGAAGAGAGAGGAAGGGGAGAAACAGACGAAAAACCCTACTTTATGCTCTCTGGAACTTGCTTGCTTATTCATGAGTACAGGCGAAGCCAATTTATAAGCTTCACAATGTTAACTATAAACGAATTATATGATAACAATGAACTCTACTAAAGATAATCTAAACAAATCCTACATGTAAGCATTACACTAGTACAATATTGCTTTGCCCAAACGGTTCTCGTAACCGTTTGAGCAAGTTGAAGAAGCCCAAACGGTTTAAACCGTTTGGAATGTATTTTGTCCAAACGGTTTAAACCGTTTGGGCCAACAAAAATAAAAACGAGAGAATAATTTGGCCCAAACATTTAACCCAAACAGTTTAAACCGTTTGGCCAATAATTCGACCAAACGGTTTGAACCGTCTGGGCAGAAAACAAGCCAAACGGTTTAAACCATTTGGACAATTATTTTTTTCATTTAAAAAAATAAAATTCTTTGCCTAAACGATTAAAACCCCTTTGGGCAAATCCCCAAACGATTGTAACCGTTTGGGCCACCGTTTGGACAAACGCAGCCCCAAAGGCGTCTAGCCAAACGGTCCTTTTTTGGCCCAAACGATTTTAACCGTTTGGGGCACTGGTTGCCCAAACGTTTGACAGTTTCAACCGTTTAGGCAAAGCAATTTTGTACTAGTAATATAACAAACTTCTATGATAACTTGATTAAAACTAGTTCCTATAAAGCTAATTAAGTCAAAAACTATCTAGAATTAGGATTAACTTTAACAGGACAAAAACTATCTAGAATTAGGATTAACTTCAACATTTCCCATTAATCCTAATTCTGTAAGGTCGTCATTCCTATCATACGCTTTAGATTGAACAAAATGCTTCAAATTTCAAAGGTTCAATAAGGATGTCTGCAACTTGATCTTCGGACTTGCAATACTTTAACATGATCTCATTCTTGCCAACATGATCATGAAGAAAATAGTAGTAAGTATCAATATACTTGCTTCTTCCATGAATGACAGGATTTTTCATCAAATCTATTGTCAATTTGTTGTCAACATAGATCTTTTTAGGACCTTCAATTTGAACATGACTTTGACTTGGTCTCGATTTATGCCGCTCAACATTTCCATTCGTCTTTATCTATTCTTTCATTGCATGTATCCACTTAGGATCTTGAACAACCTCTTTAAACATAACTTGCTCACAATCTGCGAACATTACAAAGTGCTCTATATCTCCATCGGCATCAACATCATCATCTGGGGTTACCTCATAATCCCTTAAGAGAACTGATGGTTGGCGATTTCTTCTTGGCCTTTCAACTTCTGATGTAACTTGCGGCATTGAAGCTTCAGGAGCAGTGGTCGGTGGTGCATCTTGAGTTGCTACAGAGGCATCATATCTTCAACAATATTAAGGAGAGTACTTCGTGAATCGTTTTGTGCTTTCAGATCCCAATTCCAAGCTTCTTCAGCAAACACAACATCTCTGCTCACGATCCTTCTCTGTAACAGGGTTGTAGAGCATATAGCCTCCGAACTTGTAGGCAACAAAAACTGTCTTCTCACCTCTATTATAAAGCTTCTTTCTTCTTTTTGCCGGAACACGAGCATAAGCGATAAGAGCCGAACATCTTGAGATGCCCTACACTTGGTGTTTAACCAGTCCACGTCTCTTCATGAGTGAGATTGTCTTTGCTCTTTGTCAATGATCTGTTCAACAAATAAACGATACATGAGACAGCTTCACCCGAAAAAGAATTTGGCATACCTTTGACTTTTAAAATGCTTCTAGCCATGTTAAGTATGGTTCTATATTTTAGTTCAACAGCGCCTTTATGTTGAGGTTTATAGGGAAAATTGACATCACACGTTATTCCTTGTTCTGCATAGTACTTATTGAACACGTTAGAAGTAAATTCACCTCCACCATCTGTATGTAACACTTTAATAAAATTGCCACTTTCACTCTGAACTAGGGCTTTAAAGCTCTTAAAACAACCAAAGATTTCATATTTTCATTGTAGAAAGTAGACCCGTATTTTCCTTGTGAAATCATCAATAAAAGTAAGAAAGTAGCGATTATTGTCCTTTGATACAATGTTCATAGGGCAGCTCACATCTGAATGGACAAGCTCAAGAGGCTACATTACATGCCAAGTATTTTCAACACTAAAGGGTATGTATGTGTTGCTTTTCAAGAATACAGCTTTCACACAACTGCTCAGGATGATCTACAACAGGCAAGTATTTCATCAAATTTCTTTGAGCAAGCAACTTCAAACTGCAAAAATTCAGATGTCCAAAGTGAAGATGTTACAACCAAGACTCATCTTTCATAATAGCGTGGAAACAATGATAAACATCGTTCTTGATATCAACTCGAAATATGTAATTTTTTGTCATAGGGGCTTTAAGGATGAACATACCTCTTTTATCAAAGATTGATGGTTGATTATCAGAAAAGAGCATATCGTACCCCTTTTCAAGAAGTTTGCCCATACTGAGTAGATTGTTCTTGATATTCGGCACATAGAACACATCTGAAATAAACTTGTGATCTCTGTTCTTCAACTTGATGAAAACTCTCCTTTTTCCCATCATTGGTATTGTGTTGTCATCGACAAATTTAACTTTGGATCGCATCGACTCATGGAGATCCACGAACAAATTTTTTCCGTAAATGTGATTAGAGCACCCAGTGTCAAGAAGTCATGTGTGATAGTTTGATTCCTCATTGGTTGCCGTAACCATTAACAAAGTCCAATTGTCTTCATCACCTCTTTCTTGTGCAAATCAAACCTCTTCTCTAGATGGGCAATTCTCCTTGTACTTGCACTCCTTAGCATAGTGGTCATATCTGTGACATATATAACAGTCAACGTTTGAATTATTAAAATATTCTCTACCACGTTCATAGCCTCGACTTTGACCTCGACCTCGATAATTTGAATCAAATTGATAATTCAAGTCTAATGGATTATAAATGATCATTGTTGTCAAAATGATAAAAAAGGACATGACTTTAAAGGTAATGAGGTTGGAGATAGAGGAATAGGCTTTGAAATTATCTTAAATATTTAGCGGTAAACTAGTCATTTGCTTGGTCAAACTATGTGGCTTATAAGCCACTAAAAAAATAAGCTGGGTTAGGGCAGCTTATTTTTCTCAGACTTATAAGCCAAAATAAGCTAGTTATTAAACATGTCTCAACAGCTTATAAGCCACTTGACCAGTTCCCAAACATGCTCTACAATTCGCCGATCAGCAATCGCAACTTGCAACAGAGGAGTCTAGCAAGTCGCGATTACAGAAGTAGAGAGCAGAGTAGATTTCAAAATTTGTGGGAAATAATTGATGGGAATTTAGAGATTGGGTAATGAATTCTGGATAAACAGGTCGATGTTTGTCCCATTTAGGTGTTTAATAATCAATGGGCTGGAAGGTCAATTGGGCCAAATAGTGTGGGGACAAGTTAATATATTGAACCTCATACAAATATATTTCTTTAGGGTCAGTGGGGGCAATTGACCCCATTGCCCACATTTTAGATCCGCCACTGTTTACAAGATCCATAATGGGTGGAGTTAATAACATAATGGGTGGATTGTTGGGTTGAAAATAATCGAGTCTTTGAGTCGAGCTCACCTGGTCTTGGGACAAAATCTTTCATTTCAAGAGTCATTTCATTGCAGTAAGGTGTCTACATTTATCAACTTAGAGTAGAGAATGTCAAAAATAATTTTTTCCTTTGTCAAGAATAGTTACTGATCTACACTGTAAAACCTCTTGAATATCAGAAGAGGCTGTCAATGTATATGCATGATTTCATTTTTAGAATGCTCTCAAGGTGGTTTGCTCTATTTATTGTGAAGTGTCTATCCTTGATTAGTGGTATCATCCTGGTCTTGCAGAATTATCTCACTAGTTGTAATAGCTTCAAATACTCCTACTCTCAACTTATTTTGTGTTGGTCATATGTTATTAGGAGTTTTTGTTTTGTTTTTTCCCTCTGGTGACTGAATTCATTGTTAGAGAACAATATGCTAGCTAGTTTCTTGTTTTTAATGTTTATACATTTTTCTTTCTTGCAACCATAAACCTGATTTAAACTGCAAATAGTGCCGAACGTAAAATTAATCCAGCAACCTATATTTACCCTTCTGGATATTTTCATTCAATATTTTGCACTGTCCTGATACCCATCATTATCTAGAAAATATTGGTCTTGATGTCTGCATCTGACTGTATATCTTCTTCTGTTGCTCTTAATCAGTTAATCCTTTAAAATTAGTTCACCTAATTAATTTATGGGAAGGTTCACCTAAAGAACTGTAAACTGCTAAACTTATACGAATCTTTAGTTATGTGCCAACACTTTGTATGATTATTTTTGCAACTACGTTTTGAGTTTTGTCTTGCTAGCTTGGTTTCTTTTCATTTCAAAACTACATGATTCCCTAATCATTTAATTCCAGATTTTTCTTGATGCTGACATGTTTTAAGTTGATTCAAATGGTTACAATGTAATCCTTGTTTTGTTCCCCAGAGTGAATGGCAACAAAAGAATATGATTGTGATCAACCTGATGCTTCTACAGTATTATACTTGAAGAATATCAGTTGAAGTAGCTGTTCATCCAAGTTAGTCTACAGATGTATAGTTCTCATGAATAATTACCTTCCATGAGTCTGCAGCTATCCCTTGATCAAGATAGCATTAACTTCCCATTTAATGTCTAGGTGCATTGATTTCACACGCTGAATTTAAACGTTGTTGTCAATAATTGATGGAATCGCCTTTTTGCTTTTTTCCACCTTTGTGATCCTGTAGACATGTACCTTATGTTTCTCCCATTTGTAACAAAGCATGTGAATATTTCTTTCACCTGTCTATTAGTGCATCACCTTTCCTTCTATTTCAATAATTAAGAGTGGGAGAATAGAAAAGTAGAAGAAAAAAACTATCTTATGGTATGCATTCATTTTTTAGTATCTAGTCGAGTCTCTGCACCCTTTCGGAATACTTGCACTCCCCCATCTCAGTCTCTAACTCAATATAGTCTCTGCACTCTTTCGGAGTTCCTGCACTCCCAAATACGAGTCTCTACACTCTTTTGGAAACCTTGCACTCCCTCATCAGAGTCTCTGCACTCTCCATTCATATTTTTGGTTCGATCTTATCATATTTCGACGATTGTTTTTCTACACAATAAAAAAAAAACTAAGTTCAAAGCTGTAAAGAACACAAAAATAATAATCGGTGCTACTCTAATTTAAAAAAAAATCATAATTGTGCAAAAGAGTAAAGTTTTTACAACATTGTAAAATAAAAGGGAAACAAGACGTTTCGGAACACCTAAACAATACAAAAAGAAAAAGAAAAAACAAACTGTTCAAGGCCATAGTCCGTAAGAAAGCAAGCAGCAATATGAAGGGTTAAAATGATCCAAAGCAAAATCTTGCAGTATATTAAAGTAACTTAGTTTCAACTTTTAAAATTAGGGTTTAAACCATTTTTTCCAAATTATATATTACTTTAAGAAGAAATACGTTTACGTATGGTTGTTGTTAGTTGTTACCTTCTCATAAGTTGTTCTTTTAACTGTTTTGGGTTTACTACATAGGCTCTAGGTTTGCCAGATAAGATTTTTGTTCTCACGAGAGATGAGAGAAGATAGATCTTTCTTACTTTTCAGTAATATTTGTTCGCATCATGTTGAAATGAAAAGTCGGAGTCGGATGAATCAGTGGTAAAGTTAAATGTTATAAGTTATGTCAATTTCATCTGTGTATGGTTGAACTTTTCTCTAGTTATATAATTCATGTGTATCACTATTTTATTTTATTTTATTCCCCCCCCCCTTCTTTCCACTATCTGCAGGTTTATCTTGGTCTGTAACTGCTCAAATTCAAAGTTTTTGTTTGACTATTGCTAAATGATGTTGCACTCTCCAGAGGGAATCTATGAGGATGTGTGATGCATTCTTTGTAACTAAGGACCTTCTATTTTGACCAGCCTTGTGAGATTTGTAGGGTGTGTTTTGTTGTCTGTTTTGATTTTTTATCTCTATGGATGTGGAGAGTGGTTTTCTCTCAATATTCCCTCATTGTACTTTCTCAATTCCTACAGGAATATGCAGTGTTTATTGTCTCTGTATTTTTAGGCATCTTTTGTTCAAAATTCTTGTTTGCATTGTTTCATTACCTTCTCTTTCATGGAGTTAAAATATTGGTGTTAGTGTTGATAATATGTTTTTGCTGCGGGTATAAGTTGATTTAGAGAATATGAGGCATATTATTTGTGATCCTACTAATTTACACTTGCGTAGTCTGTTGCACCCTGTATAAACGCTTGTGCTAATAACCCTTGGTTTCCTTGCTTTCAGATGTACAAAATCAAACTCTTGTTAAGATGGTGAGCTTGGTGTCATGGTTAAGGAGAGAGAATATGCACCGGATCCCATCGAACTTCGTAGTTAAGCGTGTGCTTGGGCGAGAGTAGTAGACAGTAAAAGGTTGGGGGATGGAGGAAGGCAGAGGGTTCAATTGAACCTTATATGGCTACAGGCACATTAGTCAGAAAAACTACACATTGTTAGACGCAAGTATAAATTTAAGGAGCAGTGCCTCACTTGTTACGGCTTTATTGGGTCAAGACTTTCATATGATCTATGCTCAATGTATCTCACTGGGACATGTTAAATTCTCAAAATTAATTTCTATTGAATTTTCCTCCAGCCTCTCCAGAAGAATTGATGCGAAGTTTATTGTTCAGCAAGAGATAGAAATTCTGAGAATCAAGGGTTAATTACGTCGTTGTTCATGAAAGGGGATGAAATAGTCTGGTCGAGTTGGTAAGTTAACTATGAGTAATACACGAGGTCTCAGGTTCGAAATACTGAGGTCATGTGTTGGGGTGCTCCTTAGCCACGCCCGAGGGTTTGATACCCATGATCTCGAGGATCGTGGGGAAGTTCCCTCGTCAAACCTTTTTAAAAAAAGGACAGGATGGAAAGGGTATTTGGGAATTTTTAATATTTTTGGATAAATACAATATACAAATCTCCTGTATTTGATACTTTGGGTTTAAAAATAAGTGAGATTTGTACTTTTGAGTGTATTGGGCGTTAATGGATGTAGGGTATTTTTGGAAAGGGTATTTGGGAATTTTATTTGAAGCTTCATAGCTGGGCTCAGACAAAGTTTTCATGTTCTTTCTGATTTTTAGATAAATTGTGAGGAAATAAAGCAGTACACGTTTCATAAAGTTATTCCCATTTGATCCCTAGTTAACTTCGTGCCCCAGGAAAACCTGTCCTCTCCTCCTCCAATCGATCAAGCCAGCATTATTCCACCAGGATAAATTGTGAGGAAATAATGCAGTACACGTTTCATGAATTAAACGTTGTTGTCAAACAGTTGATGGGATCACTCTTTTGCTTTATTCCACCATTGTGGTCCTGTAGATAATATACCTTAAGGCAACGTTTACTTGACTAAGGGATTAGGATTAGGACAAGAGGTAGGATTGGGATTAGGTCGGATTGGGACTAATGATTCCATCCCATGTTTACTTCGCCTAATCCCAATCCCACATCTTGTCCCAATCCCACTACCATTTTGAAGTAAACAGAAATAGTCTTAATATCCCCATGACTAAAAACTTCTCTTTCATTATTTTACTTTTTTCCATTGTTCGATCAAATTTTCAATTTTGTCAACTATAAATAACTCTAAAATTTTTCTTTTCTAAATACATGAGTAAGCTTTATGCTATGCACAAGTTTCCAATTTTGCATGGCTATAAAAGAAAAGTTGGGGAACTAAGCGCACTGAAATTGGAATCACCTCAACTTCAAGCAATGTACCTATTAAACATCATTAGTACTTCTTGTTATGGAAATAGCTCAATTGCATGTATTCAAATACCAATTTACTTAACTTCATCTCTGCAAATTTTATAGCAAACATAGGCAAAGTTTATAGCAAACATAAGCTTGATACCCGAGGCAAAAACCATCAACCTGCAAATTTTATAGCAAACATAGTCAAGTACCACTAAATACTACAGATTTAAAGCAAACATCTCCCCGTTATAAGATCAAAGTAACAATTTTAACCAAGAAGCAGCAATAGAAACAAGCAGAGCACAAACAGTAAAGGCAGCATCTAAACAACCTGAGATCAAAAACACAAAACAGAAACAAATTGAAGAGCAATAGAAACGATCACAGAGCAGAAATAGTAAGAAACAAGTTACTCCTAGCAATACTTGGAACTCCATTTAAACAACAGAATGTAGCAAAATTAAACATCAAGTAATTGACATTAAGAAAAAAAATATTTGACAATAAAGTAAAAATACTAGTAGATAAGACATTAAAGCCAATAATATCCATATAACAATACAACATAATTAAACACAGAATCAGAGCTTAAACAAAATAAAGATAACCCCCAAACAAACAGTATAGAAGGATACAACCTAAACAACAATCACTAGAACAAAAGAAAAAAAGCAGACAAGTCTCATCGGTTTAGCTCTCCACTCAATAACATCCTCACAAATTCCTCTTTCCTCTCAACCTCCTCAAAAGTAAAAAATATATCAAGCCACTCATTGTCTTTAGCTAGCATTGCAGCAGCTTTAATTTGATCTCTCATGCTGAAATTTGTGAGCTTCATCATCTCCTTGTTTAGTTACTTCTTTTCTTACTCCACTCAAAGTCTACACTCATCTTCTCAGCTAAATTATCAAGAGATTTACCAAATATACCAAATTTATTGCCAATAGAAGAAGCGACCTCAGGTAAGACATCATCATTGCTCCTTCGCATTCTCTTCCTCTTGTCGCTCGTGCTTGAGATTGATCCACTTTCCGCCTTTGACCCATCCAAACTTGCCGCATCATCTAATAAGTCAAGTTCTTCCACAATATCAGCTGCTGTTTTAGCCTCCTTCCCAGTGGTTCGATCCTTGCCAAATATAGTGCATAACTCTGTATAGTGGGGAAATGGCGTGCTCCTCCATTTTGCAACAGCTTTGTGAGACTGCAATAATAAAAAGAGGCAAAATAAAGAAAATTATCACAAGTCATGAGATACGACAACAAAAAATCAAAATGTGTGAAAACTATTGTTACATACATGTAAATGGATCTGTGAACACCAGCAAAAAATTAATTTTTACAAAGTTCTACATGCACAGTAAATTCATGGGTAGGAACCATTTACACATATTCATGAGGCAAAGGAAACTATGAACACCAGCAAAAGCCATAGAATCCAACTAGTGCTGAAAACTTTTTAAGTGAAAACAAATGATAAACCTAGAATTTGAGTGCTTTTACATGCAGTCTACATGAGTACTATTTCATCGACAAACTTACGACATAAATTATAAACAACCATGTACTTGATGCCATTCATATCTATTAACTATACATGTGTAAACTTGTGATCTTCAATTTCAAAGTGAACAACGTAAGAAAAGAAAACAGGCAATGAAATTTCATCGAAGAAATTTTGTTTCATTGAATGTGCTTTATGTTCATATACCTATTTGCATTGGATAAACTACAAATCAGCATATGACTGACAAGTACATTGCAAATCGAGATAAAGCTATCATATTTGATGAGCCAAAATGAGAACAACATGGTATCTCAAATATTCTGTTGCACATGCAGTTGAGGTATTATAAAGTAAAATTTGTTCAAACGAGCTCCATGCTCAAGCACCATCACTCACTCTCAATTATGTTCCTCCTTCTGAGATGCAATGTATAGAAGTACAATGTATTTTAAGCGGTGATAATTAGCTTCGTGAGGGGAGGAGTTGCTCATATAGGAGCAGAATTTTCCATTAACATATCAATGGAGTCTGATGAGGAAGTATAAATCCCAAAGTTTAAATTTGTCATAGTAAGCCTTCTACTAATTTGGATTTCCCATAGGAACATATGTAAAATATTGACCTGAATGAAGTTAAAGGGCTTTCTGTCCTAGTCATTAGATTTTGATGACCGGTAGAATACATCCTACACGACACAATTTATTCTAAAACATGCTACGAGATAATTTCAAAAGAAATGAGATGTATAGGAAAGCAAATTCTTGTACTTAGCTTTGATAAAATATAAGCCATTTTTATCATCTGGACCTTCGACAATATGATGATTTTTAGCAGGACTTCCTAAATGAACAAAGGGTTGAAAAATGTAATAGGCGAGTATTCCAAATCATCATAGCCTCTAGAAAACTTAGAGATAAAGATCTTACTAGGAAACACAAGAATAGTCACAACTAGTGCTTACCGATATATAGGCATCCCACACGTCATCACTTGCAGTGAGCACTCCCGTTTCAGGGTGTATTCCAAATCCACTTGTTGATGTCCCCACTAGCATGTCATGAACGACAGCAAAATCCCTCCCGAGCACTTTATACCGAGACTCTATATGAGGCTTTGCTTTGAGCCCTTATGTCGGACATTCCTTTGAAAGAACCTTTTCTATGCTCCTACTCCAACCGGGTTTAAACCCCTTTTCAGCCTTGTAGGTTCCCTTGTTCACCATGTCCAATAGAGATTCAACAAGTTTTGTATTCTCCCATTCTTTCCATTTTCTAGGAGGTGGTGGATTGTTTCTTTGGCTGGATTCCATCTAAAGACACACAATAAAGAAAACATAATAAATTTCCAAAGTTAGGGAACTCAAAATCAATCAAATCAAATTAGTAAGAGAAAGAACAAAGAGAAAGTTCAAGAAATAAAGCCAATTATTTAACCCTGAACATAAACAGTGTGCACAAATTGTGCACACAAACACATATAATGTATATTGTAGCATAATAATCTTATGTCTGTGTCACAGCTATATGATTAATATCTTTCATTATCTCACCAAGCCGCTTGAATTTGTAATAATATTTCCAATTAAGAAATTAATATGTTTCCTTTTCATGCATTGCCAACTCAAAACAACTTGCATATATTTAAGTTCAAGAAACCTGAGCTCATTAGTTATGTGCTTTTATTTCTCTTCTTTGTTTGTAACTTAAAATTATACTGTTCTCTGTTCAATTTTGAAGTAAGTTGAATGTGTGAAATTAGTGCCTCGTTGCATAATTATAAGTGGCTTCTTTTTAATACATGTGTTCAATATCTTTATCCTATCTGTTATATCTATATCTTATATGCTTTACGTATGTATTTTTTCAGGAACTTCTATGATAGCTATTTAACCTATGTGAAATTATATCATATATTCCATTTACAGAGAGAGATGATTTGGGGTTTAATTTAACTTGTGCATATTGCAACCAGTAAATATCAATCATAAAATGCAATACCAATTCTCAGGGACTAAATTTAGCTTAACATAAAAGTCTTTGCATCATATCACATAATTGTAATTCAATGTAAAAAGATTCTCAAGCAGAGTACCATATCAATTATGAACGACCATGTAGACACATAAATAGAAGGCTGTGGCATCACGTTTTGAGAAAGAAAAGAGGTAAAATATAAATCACAAAATGTTGCTAATGAAACTAGCTTGTTTCTATTCATCACAAGTCACAAACATCCCGCAGGTCATATATTTGCATAATCTCTAGCTTATGTACATGAAATCCTTTTCCATAATCAAAATATTCAAGCACAAACAAATTAGTCTAATTTCATAATCACCAAATCTATTACCAACTACCAAGTTCCTCTTAGGAATTAAATGATAACAACTGACTAATTAAAATTTAGTATTTCAACAGAATTCACAGTTACATTCCCTAATTTGCAAATATTCCAATAGATTTCCAATAATCATGACCACATTATAATCTAACACAGAATTAACATCAACAAGAACAAAATTAGGGAAATTTTAGTAAAATTGGCATGGATTACTCACAAGAATGCAGCTAGCATACTGAAAAATTGAACTAATTAGGGTTTTGGATTTGGGCGACAAGTCCAGAGAGGGAGAACTAATTAGGGTTTTGGATTTGGGCTACAAGTCCACAGAGAGAGAGAGAGAGAGAGAGAGAGAGAGAGATTAGAGTTACCTCGATGAGTTTCAGGCGGCGACGGCGGCGATGGCTAAGGCGGTGACGGCGGTGGCGGAGGCGGGGACGCCGGCGGCGGAGATGAAGAAGGAGATCGGAGAGAGATCTGAGAGAGATCGAGGGACTCTGGAGATGGAGATGAGAGAAAGAGAGAGAGCGACGGGAGAGATGTCAAGAGTCGCGGGTGGTTGTTTTTTTTTTTTTTTCCCCTCAGGGATCGGGAGTGGCTAATACCTGGGTTCACTGGGGATCACTTATTAGTACGAATTTTGGGTACTAGATCTGAATCCCAATCCTAGCTTAGTCCTAATCCTTTAGTCAAGTAAACATAAAATTAAATCCTAATCCTAGGACTATTAGTTCTAATCCCAATCCCTAGTCAAGTAAAACGCTGCCTAAGTTCCTCCCACTTGTAACATCTCTTTCACCTGTCCTTGTATCTCAATACTTGAGAGAAGAATAATTGATGGAATCGCCTTAAGTTCCTCCCACTTGTAATAAAGCATGCTCTCTTTCACCTGTCCTCGTCTCTCAAGAATAATTGAGAGAGGGAGAATAGAAAAGTAGAATAATCTATCTAATGGCGTGCATTCATTTCTAAGTACCCAATCCTCATTAAACAGAGCAACTAGAAATTTGGTTGTGAACTCTCTGAAATCTCCAATACTTGCAATACTCGCTTCTTTCTTGAGGAGATGGCCATGGTGCTGGATGCTTTCGTTGTAACCATAGTCAGTAAGATGGCTGAGGTTGCTGAGGAGAAGGTGGTAACTGTCCTGGGCGTGAAAGACGAGCTCAAGAGGTTGCAGCGGAAGATGGAAAGGATCAAGCGTGTGCTTCATGATGGTGAGAGAGCGCATCCAATCAGAATCAGTTGCAGGCTGGGTGAGGGAGCTCAAAGATGTTATGTACGATGCCGATGATATAATCGACCGATGCAGGCACGAGGGTGGAGAATTGCTTGATGGCCAACCGTCTACATCATCTTATTCATCAACGGTATGCTGTAGCTTCCCTCGCTTATTCTCTTGTTCTACTAGCATCCCTTTCCGCCATGAGATTGGTGATATGATTAAGAAACTAAATGAGAGATTGGACGAGATATATAAAGATATGTCAGTTCTTAACTTAGTGAATAGTGAGCCGGATACTCGAGTCACAACAGTGGACCGTCGGCAGACCTCATCAGTCATAGATTTGTCTGATATCGTGGGGAGGGGCATTGAACATGCTACAAATGATCTGGTAGAAAGGATAGTTAACAAAGATGAAAGAAAACTCCAAGTCTTTGCTATTACCGGAATGGGCGGAATAGGAAAGACTACTCTGGCTAAAAATATCTTCAATCACCCAAGAGTAAAGTCTGAGTTCTCAACAAAGATATGGGTCTGCATATCACAAAATTTCATAGAGATCGATTCGCTCAGGCAGATAATAAGAGGAGCAGGAGGAGATCATGGTGATTTGCAAACTAAAGCAGAACTCGAACCTCTACTGAATGATGCAGTTTCAGGAAAGACTTTCATTTTGGTGCTAGATGATGTGTGGCGAGCAGATGTCTGGGTTGATTTACTACGTAATCCACTACAGAGCGGTGCTGTTCGCAGCCGAGTCTTAGTCACAACTAGAGATACGAATGTTGCTATGCAGATGAGGGCAGTGCACACGCATCATGTGGAAAAATTGCCGCTAGAATTTGGCTGGGAACTGCTCTGTAAGAGTTTATTTACCCCTGGAGAGGAGGAGGAAATGCGGAGGCTGAGAGGTGTAGGGACTCAAATTGTTGGAAAATGCGATGGTCTCCCTCTTGCAATTAAGAGCATTGCCGGTGTTTTAACAACAAAAGAGAGAAATCTGAGGGAATGGAAAAACGTTTTGGGAAGGGAGGCATGGTCTATGGCCGAGCTACCTGATAAGGATTTGAGGGGGGCCTTGTACTTGAGTTATGAAGATCTACCCTCTAACCTGAAGCAATGTTTTCTTTATTGCTCTTTACTCCCTGAGGATTATCAATTTGATCGTGCTGAGTTCGTGAAGTATTGGGCAGCTGAAGGATTTGCAGAAATGCAAAATGATTCTTTCGTAGAACCAGCAGACAAATGTTTTGAAGAGCTAATTAGAAGGAATCTTATCTATAAAGAAAATTGGGGTTATAAAATGCACGATCTCTTGCGATCGCTTGCTCAGTTTCTGTCGAAGGATGAAAGTTTTTGTGGAGAAGCACAAGAATTAACTAGAGTGTCCACCACAACGAAACTTCGACGTCTGATACTTACAGACAAAGGAGAAGTAGCACCCATCCCTGAACCATTACTTTCGCAGAGGAGCTTGAGAAACATGTCGTTAATAAGAGACCCTTATGGGCACGACATGTTTGTTGGATTTCCATTTCTGAACAACGTGTTTGTTAGATTTCCATTTCTCCGAGTCCTGTCACTGAGACATTCAGGGATTGAGAATATTCCAGATGTTGTGGGAAATGTAATACACCTGAGGCTTTTGGATCTTAGCTCCACAGGAATATCCAGCTTGCCAGAGTCAATAAGGAACCTTACAAATCTCCAGGTTCTAAATCTCGCTGAATGTGGGTCGCTCGACAGTCTTCCCAAAGGCATTACTCAATTGTGCAATTTAAGAATTATTGAAGTAAAGCGTACACCCCTGTCCTTTGTACCATCTGGAATGGGAAGATTAGAGCGGTTAAATCACTTCAACGGCTTTGTTGTGGGAGGGGAACAAGGTTGCAGCTTGGAAGATTTGTACTCTTTATTGCAGCTCAGGGTGCTTTCTATATATAACTTAAAGGAGGCGGTGGTAGCACATGTGCTTGGGAATAAACGTCATCTTAAGGAATTAGGATTGGCCTGCACTAAACGGTTCGAAAATCCAGCAGCTGAGTACAGCGAAGGAGAGATCCACAGATTTCAGGATGTATTTGAGGAGCTAGCCCCACCACCATGCTTGGAAACATTAAGAATCTATGATTACTTTGGTCATCACTTTCCAAGTTGGATGATGTCATCATCGCTGGGATCTCTTCTTCCCCATCTCACAAGTTTGTCCCTTGGTGGTTGCAGAAATGCCGTACAGCTTCCTCCTCTCGGTCTATTGCCTGAATTGAGACATCTTTCTGTTTGGAATGCTGAAGCAGTTGTCTCCATTGGCTCGGAAGTTTATGGGAGCGGCTCTACACCGGCGCTCTTTCCAAAGCTTGAATCGTTCCGGCTAAGTAATATGCCAAATTTGCAAGAGTGGTCATTTTGTAGAGAAGAGGAGATTACTGTGTTCCCAAATCTACTGCAGCTGACTGTTTATGGATGCCCGAGATTGAAATCACTTCCTGGGGGCCTGAAGGGATCTCTCTTGAAGGAGTTGTACATACATCGTGCTGGTCTAAGGGCAATCGACAACCTTCCACACCTGAGAGAGGAGTTGCGGATCGACAGCTGTCAAAGTCTGGAAAGGATCTCTCATGTTCCTGCACTAAGAGAGGAGTTGTACATCCGCAAGTGTCAAAGTCTGGAAAGGATCTCTCATCTTCCTGCACTAAGAGTGTTGTGGATCGTTGGGGATTGCCCTCTATTGAAACATGTGGAGAAACTGGATTCATTGGAGAGGCTAATTTTAAATGAATGGGACATGGATATTCTCCCGAAGGGACTGCTGAGGCTGCTGCAAGAGCGACAGCTGCATCAGGATGATAATTTCACACTTGCATTGCATTGTTATAATGATGTTCTTTTCAGTAAGTGCGTTATGGGAGGCGAATACTGGCCAATCATCCAAAACATACCCAGAGTCCTAGCCAATGTTTATGAGAGCCGAATGCCGGCCATTCATCCAAAACTATATCTAAGATACACCAAGGAAACCTATCACTACGCGACCAATTTACCACTGATGGGAGAACACTAACGTCTCTGGAGCAGTGCTTGGTGTGATGGGTGCACTTCTGAATCTCTTTCAGTCTGACAGCACAAAGAACGGCGTTTTTAGGTAAGCATTCTGGAAAATTGACATTTATCGCTTTACCTTTCTTTCTGCAGTATTCAACTCGTTACATCAGTCTTTGAGAAAAACCATTTGCGTAGGTCCCTTTTCAAATCCATTTATTTTTCTTTACTCTATCCGGCCAAGTTCTCGTTACTTCTAGAGGAATTAGTTTTTTTTTCCCCTTTGTTTTTGGAATATCCTCAAGAAAAAGAACCCAGCATTTATATTTCCTTCACTTCTGTTTGGTTTTTTCTCATTCTCTCAAATTGTGGTCTTAGAATGCAGATTATGTTAAACACTACAAGTGCTCTTTTTCTTGGTGGTTGTTTCTTAGTAAACTCTTTTGCCGGTGTTATTTGGATCATCCAAAGGATGTTGTATACTTCTAGAATAAGTTGGGTAATACAAATGTTTGGCGTAGCCTTTTCCTTTGATATCATAACTTGAATAGGCATTTGCAAGAAGTAATTGGGTAATAATCTCTATAAATAGCTTTACTGGTTCAAACTTGCAAACTTGGTATTTAAGAATGTGAAGGAGGATTTTCTGTGGCTATTTTTATTCTCTTGATGATTTATGGAAAAGGTGATGTCTTGACTAATCCCGTATATCTATGTTTTATCAATCCTTACAGTGAACGTGATGCATGACTATTTTGATTAAGTATTTTCTGATTTAGTATATTATATATGAGAAAATGACTTTGTACTTTGGCAACATAGACAATTGGGACATTAGCATTTTATATGATTTTATTTTTCTTAAGCTTGATATGTAGAAGAGCTGTGTAGTTGGTATGAATCAACTACAAGTTCCCAGGGTTTAATCACGTAAGGGCCAATATGGGGCGCACCATTTCCTCAAAGGCGCCTGTCCTCTGATTTTATGGCAATGAAACTCTGGAAAATCAATTCACTAATTACTTTATATATGTCACTTTGTTATTTCTCTTTATATAAGCCAGCGTAGATGATTGGAACTTTGAGAAAGTATTTGAAGCTTTGAAATGAAAGTTTTAAATCACAGAAAAATTGGAATGAATTTCATGTAGCACTGGTGGAGTCATCTTATTGGTCTATGTATTCTATCTTTTTGCTTGCATTCTTTTCCTGGCATATGACAGTTTAGCTTTAACATTTTTAGTTTCATATTATTTACCTGTTTATCAAAAAAAAAAAATCGTACAAACCCTTTGGTGGAAGCAACTGATTCTTGGGACATTGCACTTTGATTCCTCATGCTTGTATTTCATAAAGAAAGATGAGATCCTGCATGACAATTTGTTCACAACACTATCTAGGAGAACTGTGAACGTGGGGGGAACATCCCACGTGGGTGGGGCCACCCACGTGGGATGCATCCCAGCCCCCCCCCCGTTCTCTCCTGGGCGCGATCGCGAGAGAAAGGAAAAAAAAAAACAAATTATTTTAGTCCCACGTCGGCCAAACTTAAAGGAAATAGTTCTTTATTTCCCTATAAATAAAGAACTAAAACCTAGGGTTATTGGTGTGGAGAAAAGTGAAGAAAAAAGGAGAAAAAGCTAGGGTTTTTTTGCGGCGGTTAGAGAGAGAAAAAGAGAAAGCTTGGAGAGATTCTACAAGAGAGTCAATTCCTTTGGGTAAAAATCAAAGTTTTTCTGGGACGAGCTTGGGATTGTACAAGTCGTCGGTGTTCTTTATAGTCAAATCTCTCCTCACCCTCCCGTGGGCGTAGGCAATTTCTTAGAACCACGTAAATCTCGTGTCTTTCTTGTTTTCTTTGTGAATTTGCTATTGTTTGTAGGTTCCTTGATTGATCTAAATCTTGTTGAGAGGAAGAGTAGATATCTCATTTTGTTGGGATATTTTACTTTCTATTCTTGTTTTCTTCGTGAGACGGGAATATATCAAAGCTTTCTCTCGGGTGATATCGCTTTCGGCGTCTGACGTGACCGCACTTGACAATTGGTATCAGGTATTTAGATTGAAAGTGGTGTAACTTCTGGTTTGAGGTGGTGCTCGGTAATTTCTGAGAGAAGCGGATTTATTAATACAAACAGAGAATGACGTCTACCAAGAATCTCAAAGTAGGAAAATTCGAGATTGAGAAGTTCAATGGGAAGAATGATTTTTCCTATTGGAGGATGCAGATGAAAAACTCACTGATTTCGCAAAAATTACACAAGGCTTTGGTCGAAAAGAGAAGAAGCACAAGGATATGTCCGATGAGGATGAGGAGCTGGATCTGGAAGCACGGCGCCGATTATCCTATGCCTTGAAAGGGATGTAGCTTTGATAGATGGAGAGGAAATGGTCAGCGTGTGGTCGGTTAGAAAGTACCTTCATGACTAAGAGTCTAACGAACCGGATCTATTTAAAATCCAAATTGTATACTTGTAAGATGGAGGAGGGCTCATCAATCGGAATACATCAACAAGTTTGATAGGATCATATCGACTTGAAAGACATAGATGTGAAAGTTGTAGATGAGGATCAGCGCTTACTACTGCTCTCAAAGTCTTATGAGAACCTCGTGCAAATATCGATGCTTGTAGGAGACAATTTGAAGATGGATGAGACTAGAACGGCGCTCTAGTCGATGACCTTCGGAAGATTGCAACCAGTGACATGACTACTGGTGGTAATAAAGAACAAGCGCAGGGATTGTTTGCTAGAGGAAGGAGCAATGAGCGAGGAAAAGGCAAGGGAGGAAAGTCTAGATCAAAATTGAGACCTCTTGCGGGAAAATCGTGTTTCAAATGTGGTGAAGTTGGGCATTTCAAGGTCGACTGTCCAAATAAGAGAGTAGGTGGAAAGAAAAACAACAATAACAAGACTGAGAGAAGAGAGGGCAAGGAAGAGGCGAGCTACATTTCAGAGGAAGGGAGCGATAAGGAGTGCTATGTCGTCACGGGTGGCGAGGATATCTCCGAAAAGTGGATACTTGATTCTGGTTGCTCTTACCACGTGTGTCCAAATAGGAAGTGGTTTACTACCTACAGAGGCATTGATGGTGGAACCGTATTGATGGGCAACAACCATGCTTGTAAAACGGTGGGGCTAGGTAATATCAAAATCAAGATGCATGATGGAGTGGTTCGAACCTTGACGGATGTGAGGCATGTTCCCGACTTGCGGAAGAATCTTATCTCAGTTGGTGCATTGGACTCCGGCGGTTGCAAAATTGTTACGGAGAACGGAGTAAAGAAGGTTGTTCGGGGTTCCCTTGTAGTGATTGTTTGGGTCGAAAGTTGATTCCATTGCAAAACTTGAGAAAAATTACACTTTTTATTCTCAGTTACAAAGAAATTAAATAACTTTCTTACAAACTCGAACAAAAGATACTACAAGTGTAGATCTCTGTTTTGTGGGACTTTTCTGTGTGGGGGGCGTATCCGTGGACCACCGTGCGGCGATCGTCGAATCGGCGGGGTTTAGTTGATGCTTCGCGAAGGAAACAAGAACTTCAAGAATATCTTAGCAAAGTAAGATATCTACTCTTCCCAAGAATTAAGGCAAGGCTTAAACTCGAGGAATCTCCGCGTGGATCGTGATCTTGAACTTTGGAAGCTTGGATTTCGATTCCCTTTCATGGCACTTGCCCGAAGTGGGCGTAGGAGGGTATTTATAGTCTTTGGAAGCGTGCCCACAAGTGTCATAAGTCTTTGGAGATTTTGCGATTAGCGTGGCTCAAGGCGCCTCATTAATTTGCCTAAGCTCGCTGGCGGCGATTAATACCTGCCTCGTGGCCCGGCGGTATGGGCTACCCTCATTGGCCGTGGCGATCGCCGTCCTTCCATTTCTTTGTAGCGGTTTTCCGCTTTTAGGCACGATTAAATGCTCCTAGAATTACGCCTGGTGGTATCTTGGCGATGTAACCGCCTATTAGCGTGTCGAGCGTCTCTCGCATTGATAAAGTCAAGTGGGCCCCATCGGCATTGATTTAGACCCTTTAAGAGCTCGTTCCAAGTATTACGGGTGTCTCGCCGGTTAGCGAGACACAAGTAAGTGCCTCGCCTATAGCGAGACACATCAAGGTGTCTCGCTCGTGCGAGGCACACACAAGTGTCTCGCTAATAGCGAGACACATCAAGGTGTCTCGCTCGTGCGAGGCACACACAAGTGTCTCGCTAACAGCGAGACACATCAAGGTGTCTCGCTCGTGGCGAGACACAAACAAGTGTCTCGCACTGTAGCGAGACACAATCTCCCCATGTGTTGACTTCTTGAGATTTCGACGACGTTGTTCTTCGATCTTCTCATGATTTAGTCATATTTGAGGTTCTTCAGCAATTTTTGATGCCTACAGATACCCCCTCCAAAGTTTTCAGACTCCTCTGTATTTTGTCGAGGGGTCTGGAATACTTTGGATAAGATGCGCCTTGCTTCTGTTCAACGTTGAACTTTGTAGAAGAGGCCCATGTTTTGCTTCAGTTTCTTGAATCACGGCTCTGGCGTCGTGACCATACTTTGGGATCAATAGCTGTTGCATTTGTATTTGGATTTATTGAAATGTTGAAGTCGATTTTGGACTAATCATCTTCATCTTGAAAGTCACCACTTGGGTTATAATTTAAATGCCTTGAGAATCATTCAGAGAAAAAGCCGTCGTTCGTTTTCAATATCGATTTCCGTGAAAGCTTCTATATGTAATATCTGGAATTGTCCCACTTGAAGAAAACGAGCGGGGCAATCTGAAGTTTCTCGCTCAAAAGGACCGCCACAGAATCTGTCTGAGCATGCTTGAGCTTTCGGAGGCGATGTAATGGCACATTTGCATTAGCAATGAGTTACAAAGTGTATTAAAACCTTGGTAAGAGAAAGTGCTTGACCCTGGCAGGAAGAATGAACCCTCTGTCTCAAGTTATTGCTTGTATGATAGATATAGGATTTTTGGCAAACCCTCAGCCATCAACGGATTTGATGAGCCTTTACCAACTACCGTTTGAGTTGGGCTAGCATGTAGATTATCTGAGTCCGTTCTACATGTTACGTTGTGCTAAAAGAGTGAATTCTCTTAGACTTTATGCTACGATATTGAATCGTGAGGCTCGGTCAATTATCACGGAATTGATTACGTGACATGTGTTAGATGCAGACTTATCTCTGATAAGGGACAGAGATAATATCCCTATGCATGAAGGCATAGTTTAGGTGTCATTAGGTAATGACATCTATGCTACGATTTTGAATACATAGGCTTGTGGAATTTATGTTTTCTCTTGGAAGCGAACCATTTGTGTCTTCTCTTGGGGTAGCGAACCACATTTGTCGGAGTAGACCTCTCATTCATAAAAGGAATCGAGAGGGATTTTGGCCATGGTCCTAACTGTAGGAAGGTTTGACCAAGTGGGAGTGAAAATTAAAAATGATCCTAAGCGTAGGAAGGTTTGATCGGGATAGGAGTTTTGAGACAATCCTAGCTGTTGAAAGGTTTGATCGCTCAATCTTGAAATGGACCTCTCGTTCATGGAAAGAATCGAGAGGATTTTGACCATGGTCCTAAGCGTAGGAAGGTTTGACCGAGATATTTGAGACAATCCTAGCCCGGAAGGTTTGATCGCTCAATCTTGAAATGGACCTCGTTCATGGAAAGAATCGAGAGGATTTTGACCATGGTCCTAAGCGTAGGAAGGTTTGACCACGATAAGAATTTTTGAGACAATCCTAAGCGTAGGAAGGTTTGATTGCTCAATGTTGAAATGGACCTCGTTCATGGAAAGAATCGAGAGGATTTTGGCCATGGTCCTAAGCGTAGGAAGGTTTGACCACGATAAGAATTTTTGAAACAATCCTAAGCGTAGGAAGGTTTGATTGCTCAATGTGGAAGTGGACCTCTCGTTCATGGATTATCCACCCCGGCTTTCTTTGCAAAATTGGGCTCTTATATTCATTGGAGGAATTAGGAGGGCGGTTTAATCTCTTGTACTCATCGGAGAAGAGGGAATAGTTTATACTCATTATACTGTCCGGAGTAAAGGGCGTTTATACTCCATTATACATGGAGTCAAGAGGCAGTTTATACTCGTATACACAGCCAGTCAAATTTGATTGACTTATTTCGTTAAGGCGCCAAACTTCAACAAGGCTTGGATGATGGCCTTGAGAGCTAAGCAATCCTTTGTAGGATGGAGGACCCTCTGTGAGTATACGGTATTTAGGGTCGAAGTTTTGTTAGCCTCCTCTTGATTTGTAATTGGAGGCAACTTGATTTTGTTGTTATCAAGGAGGTGTTTGAAGATGATTGGAACTTCTTCGTCCTTGAAAGAGTATGTCTTGTGGAATTCGATTTAGAAGCTTTTGGTGGCCCGTTGTTGCGACGTTTGACCAACGGCGATCACGGATGCCTTTCCTCTATTACGAGAGGAAAAATTTATACGAGGGTCACCATCTTTTCGCCTCTTCGGCTTTCTTCCGCCAGCGTTAGGCTTGTTCTCCTTGTATTTTAGGTCTTTCCACGTAGTTGGTGGGGCGACCCCATGACTTCGGCAATTCTATAGAAAGATTGTTGTGGCAAGTCTTCAATATGAACTTTTGATGGTGGATCCACGCAATTCATAGCTTTATTAGAATAAACCTTGAAGGTGTCGATTGTCTCCCACCTTTACGCTTTTCGTCTAGGAGAGTTCAATTGAGACCGATTATCGTCATCGAAGAAGTTCTTTGAAAAGAACTTTCCATGTCCTCGGCGATTAATACTCCGGAGTCTTCGATACCAATGAAGTGACTCATGAAAATGCCGGCGAATGACCGAACCATCGAGGCTCGTTTCGAGATTACCCTAAATGTGATTTGAAGTAAATCGGTGTTGTGAAGGTGACCCTCTCCGTCAAGCGGTGAAGTTGATCAAATTGAATTTGGGGATAAGGGATTGAATCCCATTCTCGGATCTGGACCACGGGATACAGTCCTTTTGACTTCTGTGTGGACATCAAAGCATTGATTTTATCTTCAAGCTCTTTCATCCTTTAGCCATCATCTTCCCCTTGTTTTGGATTATTTCCAATAGGAAGAATTGGATCATTTCCACCTTGACGAGATCGACTTTCTTTGGAGGTTGATCGGGGTAAATGTGTTCATCAATCTCGAATCATTTGTCTTCAACATTATGGTGAGTTACTCCACCTTGTTGGTTGGTTTGTTGTTGGCTGGACCGAGGTGTGCAACCGTTTGGGTTTGCAACTCCCTCATCATTGCATGGCTAACTCCATCTCTGTTCTCATTTGACCTTAAGCTCTTCTCTTTGCTTAGCTAAGGCTTCTTGTAACATTTGAGCGGGACATCGGGAGTAATGGTAAAAGCTTCTGGGATGGGGACCGACACTTGACATTGTGTCATCGGAAGCTATCGCCGATTCTTTGTCGGAAGCTTCATCTTCAGATGACTCTTCCTCATGCATCCTTCTATAGTCGATCGCGTTGGGTAGCTTCGCAATTATGTAGAGACATCTGCTGGGAAACTTCGGTGTTGACTTTTCTGCGGGGAGTGAAGTCGAGGATCAGAATCCGTGCCGGTCCTTTCCCTTTGTTCACCATGTTGATAGTCGCCGGAAACTCATCAATTTGGATGGATGATCTCCTTTTCTTCGATGTCGTCTTGGCTGTGGCTTGATTTTCCGTTTGCGGCGAGGGAAAGCCGTTGAATCTTGAAGCTCTTTGCGGGTGGCGTTGACTCGAGCAGGCACATCGACAACAACGTTTTGATTAGTTGTGCACAAGAACAACCTATTTCATCGATCATCCTCTTTGTGTGTTGCCACCTGACTGATGGTGTGGTTGATGTGGTTTATCACAAATTGCACTTCCACCCCAAGTGTAGCGTTGTCCTTAGTGGAGGACCGTCTTCTTTTAGGGGCGTCGACTTTTGATTTGAGAGACAACTTCCATCGCTTGGCGTCGTCATCGAAGTTACTCGTATGAATCACAAGGGTTTGGTCATCTCGTGATTTTGCGAGTCACTTGCCTCAACTTATTCTTCTCGGAGACTTCGTGGACCCTTGTGGGATGCTCAAAGCGAGATGCAATTGGAATTTTAGAAGCACGAGATGTTTCGGCTTGCTGGGACTCTTCGAGCTGGGTAATCAGCGTTTCTTCACTGGAACCTTGCTTTTATTTCACGGTTGTGAACGACGACTAAAACGAAGTTGCCGGTTCGGACTTAAAGATTGATACCTCATCGGAGAAGTGGAAGAAAGGCGGAATAGCCCATCTTTTATCAATGCATGGAGGGCTGCCTGGCTTTTGGCGGCGGTTGAGCTTATCTGTTGAGCGAGCGATTTATACCTGTTGGCGGCGGCTTAATGTCTCGGCGGCGAGGCGGCTGTATCTCGGTGAAGAATTCGGCGAGGCGGACTCTGAAACAATTTTGGCGTTGACTTGGACCCAAACTTTGTGATTTTGAGTCGATTCCTTGGTTGATTTAGACTCCTGCGCGAAACAATAGCACGATGCATGAGCAAAGCGTGCCGGCGTTTTAGTAGCTCCTTCTGTCAATCGGGCCTTTTGGCGAGAACCCATTCTTCCTTGGGAGGATCTTGTGGATTGAGAAATTGCGGTTTGTTGATGCCTTTGATCCGTGAGTTCGATAGTGAACTCCATCCGTTGACTCGAGCCTTGGCGGCTGGCGACCATCTTTTGGCGTCGTCTTTGGCGAGCTCTCTTCGTCGAATCGGTTAAGATCTTGTTGAGAGGAAATCGCCTGCTGTGCGGCGAAGATCGTTGCACATCTGAAGCGAACCTCCCTCTTAGGGGATGAGATCCTCCGATATTTGCGGGGTGAGGAGGACTTCGACGAGGAAGAGGAGAGATACTCTTGAATTTGGCTTGATCAAGAAGTAGTCTATTCCATCAACCATGAGGTCGGCCTGATGTTGCAAGGCTGCGACACAACGATCTCGGCTCGAGACCGTTGGCTCCCCTGTGTAATGCCATCGTGTTTGGGTCGAAAGTTGATTCCATTGCAAAACTTGAGAAAAATTACACTTTTTATTCTCAGTTACAAAGAAATTAAATAACTTTCTTACAAACTCGAACAAAAGATACTACAAGTGTAGATCTCCTGTTTTTGTGGGACTTTTCACGTCTGGGGCGTGTCCGAGTGGACCACCGTCGGCGTGATCGTCGAATCGGCGGGGTTTAGTTGATGCCGCAAAGGAAACAAGAACTTGATAAATATCTTAGCAAAGTAAGATATCTACTCTTCCCAGAATTAAGGCAAGGCTTAAACTTCGAGGAATCTCCCGTGGATCGTGATCTTGAACTTTGGAAGCTTGGATTTACGATTTTTCCCTTTCGATGGCCGACCCCCTTGAAGTGGGCGTAGGAGGGTATTTATAGTCTTTGGAAGCGTGCCCACAAGTGTCATAAGTCTTTGGAGATTTTGCGATTAAGCGGCGGCTCAAGGCTGCCTCGGCTAAAATTACCTCGCTCTGGCGGCGGTGTCAGCTACCGGTGGCGGCGGCGGTATGGGCTACCTCGTGGCCGAGCGGCGATCCCGTCCTTCAGTTCTTGCGGTTTTCACGCTTTTGACGCGATTAAATGCCTAAATTACGCCTAGTGGTATCTTGGCGATGTAACAGCCTATGCGATGTCTGCGAGCGTCTCTGCATTGATAAAGTCAAGTGGGCCCCATCGGCATTGATTTAGACCCTTTAGAGCTTCGTTCCAGTATTACGGGTGTCTCGCCGATTAGCGAGACACAAAAGTCACCTCGCCTATAGCGAGACACATCAAGGTGTCTCGCTGCGTCGAGGCACACACAAATCTGCGCTAATAGCGAGACACATCAAGTCTCGCTTCGTCGCGGCACACACAAGTCTGCATGCCGGAGACACATCAAATGTCTCGCTTCGTGGCGAGACACAAACAATGTCTGCTGTGGCGAGAACCTTCTCCCCATGTGTTGACTTCTTGAGATTTCGACGGCGTTGTTCTTCGATCTTCTCATGATTTAGTCATATTTGAGGTTCTTGGCAATTTTGATGCCTACGGTGATGAAGGTTGTTCGTCACGGTAATTTATATACTCTCTCGAATGCGGCGGTGATGTTCGGGGAAAGTTGTTTTGTTATTCATTGTTGTTGAATTAGTTTACGGTTTCTTGGGCCTACAACAAAATTGAACAAAAGAAAAATTGCCTTTTATTTAAAGTACAATGAAAACAAAAGATTACAACATCTTCCTTTTGTGAACAAGCGCCGGATCTCTATTATCACGGGATCCACCGCTTGTGTGGTTCTTCGCTTTGTCGGGGACTTTTTATTAGTCCAGTGGACCACCAGCGCAATTCGAATCTGGTAGAAACCGGATTACGGAACTCTGAGCGTAAAGGGGCTCGTTTCACGAAGGAAGCGGCCTAAGGGATCACACTCACGAAGGAGGATGCTGCGGATCACACTCACGAAGGAGAGGATCGCGGGCGGGTGAGATCTACTAGGAGAAATCCGCAGTATTATACCGAAGGGTAATCAGTAATCTTGACACGGATTAAGCTTACCTCGCGATTGTAGATCGGCGTCGGTGAACTTCGTACTCACCGGTGCTCGAAACTATCGTCGATGGCTCGTAGATCTCGCGAGAGCTCTTCAAAAATCTCAAAATCGGTGAAATCCCCACCTCTAGAAGCGAGGAAGACCCCCTATTTATAGGATTGGAAGTAGCCGAGACCACAGAGTGGCTCGACCTGAAACCACCTCGACCCACTTGGCCGAGTCCGCTTTTCCGCCGTTTTGTCGTTTGCCGATTTGTCTCGGTCTCCGGGCTTAGGTCTTGCCTATTCGACTCTTGGTCTTCCCGGTTTAGATTAGTCGTTATTTGGTTCGGGACTAACTCTTGGTTTGTTCGGTTCCCGGATTACGAAATCGATCGTCTGTTCAAGTCCGGTTTAAGCCGTGCTTGTGGCAATGGGTTTGCCGTCGGGTTCGTGTCTCAACGATTCAGCGTCAGTATTATCCGATGGGTTGTCATTCGCCGACTTCCGCCACGAGTTGGTTTCGGGATCTTTGTAAGTATTTTTCAGCCCTCTGAATACCCCTCCAAAGTGTTTCGGTCTCGTTCTTTTATGGGCGAGCACGGAATACTTTGGACATGATGGTTCGACCTTCAATCGTGAGAGGTCCCACAAGTTAGCTTCAAATCTTTGATTCTTTGGATCATCCGGTGCTTTGTAGGATTTACGATAAAGTCACGGTCTTTGCATTTATTGTCGACGCTTGTTGAAATCGATTTGAAGGCGGTGTCGAGTTTTGTTTGTAACTTCGTGTTGGTTGGTTGTTGTTTAACTAACCATCAGATTTTGGACTTCTCCATATATCGTGAACTCCTTGTTGGCGACCGTTGGCCGGTGTCGAATCGTTGGAATTTCATAACCTTCAATCGGCTAATTCTTCCATCATCACGTGTGTTGTTGGTTTGATCACAGCGGGAGGAAAAATCCTTTCATGGAAATATCCTCCGAGGATTCCTTGTCGAAACAGGAGACGATTTGGCCTTGCTAATCCTCATCTCGGAATTTGCGATGGGAGAGGATTTCGAGCGTTGGCCGTGTCGTTATAACCCTCAAACTTTTTGGAGTATCACAGTGGGAGGAAGTTGAGTGTTATCGAGTTATCCTTAAGAATATGTGTTTATTCTCCAGGAACTTCTCGTTGAAAATTAGGGAATAGTTTATACTCATATTCCTAATTGGAGTAGGATTAGGCGACGCGTTGATTAGCGTCGATGCAATCCACACGATTGAGTTATCCCTTGTTCTCGGGAAAAGTCATTATCTTTTTCATCGGTGAAATCATTCTACCTTGATGGGATTACAAATGAGTTTCAAATAAAATCACCTTTTATAAGGCTTTTACAATGAAAAAGATAAAAATTATAACTTTCCTCCTTGTGAACAAGCGTGGGATCCGTTTATGGGATCACAAAGCTGATGAATTCTTTGCACGTGTGGGGATGTGTTAGTGGACCACGCGATTCCTTTCCCAAGTGTTGATCAAGCGAGATGGATGCGGATCTAGATCTAAAATCCCTCCTTTTTTACATTGGAATTCTTAGATCGTCCGGATCGAGATCTAAGCGAATCTGGAGATTAATTCAGAGGAACTAATCAGCGTAGTGAGCGAATCGACCGCGAACCGTCACTCTTCTTGGATCAAGGCCAAGCTTGATCAAAGGATGGTTTGTTGTTGTAGATGCGGATGCGAAAACTTTGGATCTCGGATCTCACCCCAGCGCAAGTCTAGATCTTGATCTCCTCTCCCTTGGAAATTCTCTAACACTTGGCACACACAAAGTAGTCATTTGTCTCCTCTTTTTTATTTTTTTTCCGACCTCTGAAAATGAAACCCTAGCCCCCATATTTATAGGTGCGGCGGATGCGGTGGCCCGGGCAAAAGCCCATTGACCTTGGTGTGTCGGCAGGGTAGAGACACCTCGGAGTGTCTCGGTAGTGAGACACCTACAGGGTGTCTCGCTTTGAGACACCTCTGATCTCGCTTCGGCGAGACACCTCTGAAATGTCTCGGTGGCGAGACACCTCAGATGTATCTCGCCGGGCGAGACACTCAAGTATCTCGGTTTTAGGCGTCAGCGTGGCTTCTCTTTCTTTGGTTTTCGAACTTAATTTGAGGCTTCAAAGTCGGGTTTATCCCCATTTCGCACTCATGGCGCATCAGTTCACCAATTCGAATCGGTGATTCGAAGGAGAGCTCTTTTCAAAAATTTCGAGCGCCGGACCATAAAGAGGCGCTGCCCCAGACCCCGCCCAGCTTAGGCTGGCGGGACCGTAAAACTTCTGCGTAGAGGCGTCTTGAGGGGCGTTTGCGTTGCGTTCACTTGTTGTGTGCGTCAGCGGTTTGCCATTACTTCATCGGATGACTTATCGATTATTCGTCGTCATCACGAGCTACGTTCGAGGACTTATAGGCAATTTTCAGCGCCTCTGATACCCCCTCCAAAGTGTTTGGGTCTGGCTCTTTTATAGAAGCGAGAAATACTTTGGATGTGATAGGCCCGGACCTTGATTGGTGTAATAGGACACGAATGGCTTCAAATCTTGATTTCTCCGATCTTCGGACTATCCGGTCTTTGTAGGATAGCTAAAAGTGTCGGCGGTGCTGCATTTATACGTATTTGTCGAAATCTTGACTTCGATGGTAGATGAATGAATTTTCTTATTTTTAGCTTCGTGGTGAGTTGTCATGACTGTTCATCAATTCCATGAGACTTAGCTTTGAATCGGTGAAATCTCCCTTGCATGGCTTGCATAAGACTAAACCCGGTGGGAGGATATTGAGGATTCATCCTTTGATTGGTGAACTCTTACTCACGATGCTCGTTCGGGGCCGACCAGTGGGAGGATTTTCTCAAGATGTGGCGTTGTCAGGCATCAAAAATTTTCTCTCGAATTCAACCTCCATTGGCGATTTTTCATCACATGATTTGTCCGTCGTGGTGAACCCGGTGGAAGCAAATGGGGATTGTCGAGTTATCCTTAAGAATATAAAACTATTCTCGGGAACTTCTCGACAAAATAGGAAATAGTTTAGACTTCGTATACCTAGTTGGAGTATCGCGATGGGAGAATCCTACTCCTTATTGGAATAGAATTAGGTTATCCTCGGAATTTTCCAATAAATTAGGGAGCGTTTATACTCATGTTCCTTATTGGAGTATTCGGGGTTCGACCATCATGGGATTTCTTGATCCGGGAGGAGGAACCCTTCATGGGTTGCATTCATTGTCTGCATAAGTTGATCCGTTGGTCGGTGGTTGGAATGTATACTATTAGTGCCTCAATGGGAGTTTTTTGTGGGGACCGCATTTGGTCTCCTTTGAGGAGGTGCCTGTGATAGGGCTCGAGTCTGAGAAATGAAAAGCCCGATGCATGGTTTGCTGTGACCTATACTCTCGGGGGAGATGATGAATCAGACCATGTAGGAGTAATGATTGACCCTTGTGTACATCCCAGATTGACTCCATGCATCTAGGTTGACATATCCCATTTCTTGGTGCAATGAGTGGCTCTCTATGATAGCCCACACGGAAACACTTGAGTCTCCATCTGTTTAATTGGGGACTAGTCTTGTTAGCTAGTTCATCCTCAATTTGGCGGTCTTGATGAATTCTTTTCTATGGGTAAGATGTTCCTCCAAAGCTAGGTATAGCGGTGGTTACTATGCCCAAAGGGCTCGAGGGACCAACCGCGAAGTCGCCGACGGTAGTTCCATTGTTGTTGTGACTTCGATTTGTCATTTTCACCGCCACAAAGATTCATAGAATCTTGGCAAACCCTCACCTTCAACGGATTTGATTTGCTTTACCGATTACCGCTTGAACCGCTAGCATGCGGATTATCGAACCTTCGCGATGTGACGTTGTGCTAAAAGAATGAAACTCTTTTAGACTTGGTGCTATGATTTTGAATACATAGACTTTGTCACTTTTCACGGGTAAAGACTAACCGGCGCCGTGTTAGGCTTAATTTACTTTGGGGTTATTGGCCAACCTACTCAACGGATTTGATTGGCCTTTACCATCACCGCTTTGAACCTAGCATGCGGATTATTCGATCCGCTCGCATACGACGCTGTGCTAAAAGAATGAGACTCTCTTAGACTTAATGCTACGATGTTGAATAATGTAGGCTTCGTACTTTTACGGCAAGAGACCACCCGCAACTGGTAGGGTTGGCTTCATCCCTTCTTAGGCCGATAAAATGCCCCAAGATGAATCTTGGTGTCTTTGTCCGGAGAATGACCGAATCGGATCGAACTGGTGAATGGAATTGATTGTGGGAAAGGAAGAATTTTATATTCTATTTCCCGATGTCGGAGAGGAAGGATTTTATATCCTGCTCCAAGTGCGGAAAGAAAGAATTTTATATTCTATTTCCGTCTCCTTTGTCCGGGTAGAGACGAACCCCAAGTGAACATAAGAAAAGAAGGATTTTATATCCGTTTCTTGAGTCTTGGAGAGGAAGAATTTTATATTCTATCTCGGAAAATGGAGAGGAAGGATTTTATATCCTATCTCCAAGAAAGGAAACTAAAAGTGGGATCTCCACTTCGAGAATCTCTTAAGGTGAAACTAAGAGGGATCTCCACCGAGAATCGAGACATGTAGTTTTCACTTTTATAGGATTCGCCACCGATCTGAAGGTCTTATCGAGAGCGCTCTAATTTTAGTACTACCGCCATGGAGGGCGGACTGAAATGGAATGATGGAGGCTTTCTGCTCATCGAAAGTGATCTCGATTTGAGTGGACCTCTTGTTCATTGAAAGGAATCAAGAGGAGATTTTGATAGAGGATCAAAAGATTTGTGGACCCTTGCTTATTGAAAGAAGTCAAGGGGAAAATTTTGGTGGAGGGACCGAGAGAAATTTTGTGGACCCACCGCCAATGAGTTTGATCGGGGAATTCTCGAGGAAAGGATTAGGGTTATCTCCAGGAAAGTATTTCCAAGAACTTCCTCCAAACGGGTTATCCCAAGGTA
>CM022701.1:100434567-100462762 GCA_012295165.1 Asparagus setaceus | reverse complement strand
GTCATGTAAAAATAAAGAGAGAACTGGGAAGAGAATAGAAAGGCATGAAGGCATTTGTTTGTGACATCAAAGGTTCATTACTAGCCACCAACAAGATGAGAAGAAATAGTAATTTCAAATGTAAAAGCAATAGACGTTATTTCTCAGAAAATATATGGAAATACATCAACCACCTCTAGCGAATATTCTAAGAATCTATGAACAAGTGACATTAGGCACATAAATACAGCAATAGCTAGAGAAACTTAAAAAATTGTACGGAGTGCATGTATACATCCCAGATAATTTTCCTAAGGTTTGACAAACAAGCTGTTCACTGAAACAATTTCTTCTAGAAGTAACCTTAACAACTTGCTATGATGATCTAATCAAACTGCTACAGTTGACATTTCCAACACACAACTATATGCAATTCAGGTAAATGACAAAAGTAAGACAATTAATTAGTCATATAGATAATCATCATTCAATAAAAACTCCATGTCATAGTAAATCCTAGTCTATGTTTCTATATATATAGCTTTCAGCATTATTTCTTTAGTAGTTGTAGGATGGCAAGTCTTAGTAGATTGGAGAAGAAAACTATAACACACAACGGTTCAGAATAAAAGATAGAAATATGATTAAAACTTGACTCGTTAAAAGGGAAACCAAGAAATAAGAGCAATGACCAATTTTTCATTCCATGTTACAGAAGGTTGTTCGAGCCACCGGAGGTTGAGAAAGGTATCATACTATACTTATTCGATATTTTATCCAATCCGATTATTTTAATTGTACCTTGAATGATTTCTGCATTGTGCTTGTTGTTAACTGTTTGCTGAGCTTATCATATTTTAATCGTTCAAGGTTAATATGATACACGAAATCACAAGAATTATGTCTGGGTAACGTAAATATTCTCTCTTAGCTAATTTCATTGTTTTCTAACTTATTCGATATTTTTATCACAAGAATTAAACATGACTTTCATGTATGTTTCCATGCGTAATTGGTAAATTAGCATATGATGCTGATGAGTACTTAGTATCTGTTTGTTGTTTTTTTCATTTGTATTTCTTTTTGAGATTCTTCTGTTCAACTTAACTTAAATTGGCACACTGCCATTATTAGATTAGGTGGTTTAAGTCTTCAGGAATAAGCAGTTTCATGCCAAAATGATTGGCGGCATGTAGACTTTCAACTGATCTAAACTTTTCAGACAGTGATCTGGTGAAGTTTGGGTGGTTTGATGATAACGGAGAAGTCTGAAAGACCATGATTGCTTGATGTTGGTCTTGGTTTTCCTCAGCTATTTTATGATGATAACGGAGAAGTCTGAAAGACCATTTTAAAAAGATCCCAGTTCATGAAAGATGGTTTTCTAGGCATTTTCATACAAAATGCAGTGTCTTCAATGTAGACTAATATAAAATAATTCAGACATTTACTGTAACTTGTAGATAACAAAAGTTTGAATCAGTTGAGCAAGTTCTAAGATCATATTCGGCTTTGATTCATTTTGAAGACATAATCGCAAGCACCTGAATGATTGTGTGATAAAAAAGACATAATCCAAGACGGCTAAACCAAGTTTGTCATTTTTCTTGTTCATGATTATTACTGATTCTCAATTTTGATTCTTTTGCTAGATTTCTGCTCTTGACATAGTTACTTCATTGAATTAAGTGGTGAACTCTTCTGTGTCTAAAATAGCTTATAATGCGAGATTAATAAAGTTGAATATTATTTCAGAGCCAAAGAGTAGTGGGAGACAAATTCTTAGTTGGTTTAGGTGAAATGAACAGGACTTTTGCTCAAAATTGAAAGTGATTGCACAAAATGAGGGGGGTTGAGGGATTGGACAGAAAAATGGTCGACCAAGCTGAGTCAGTTGCCTAATGGATGTCTAGATATTGGCTACACACTAGTATTTAATGCCAACAAAGCTAAAGTCATGTCTTGGGCCACAAAGGATTTGTATTAAAAAAATTCCGAGTGGTTGGCTTGTCAGTCTTCAATGAAAAATTCCAAGCTATCAAGGTTCCTTTTCATGTTAAATCATATATTTGTTGGTGCATTCAATCATCTTGATTCAGATACATTACTTGTATTATTCGTTGGTTATATGATTTAGCCTTTTTTGTTAAATGTCAATCATCTTGTTTTGATAATAACTTCTCTGCTGCAGTTGTTTTATATATGTTTCTGTAATTTAGTTGCACATCTTGTTTTTTTTTTCTGTAATTGAGATAATTTTTAATTATTCATTTCTGGTTTTGATATAATGCCTACAGCCACCAACACTAGATCAAATGGGAATGTAAGATATGCACCAAGGCCATCACCTCTTGAACCTTTTCCTGAAATTGCGGAGTTTTATTGAAGAGAGAGATCCTTAAATGGCCCTAATAAAATAGAAGAAGGTGCACGTCGAAGGGCTGAGATTGGGCTTGTAGCTAAAAACAAATTAGGTGAAGTTTTTTCAAGTTTTTTATGGTTTATATTGCCTTTAGATTTCTTTTCTTATTTTGTTTCTTAAGTATGAATCTCAAAGTTGTGTTCTCTTTCTATTATGACTTTTAGCTTCATATGTTAGAATCATATTTGACATTCTGTAAAAACTTGATTGATAAACTTTTTCTTATTTTGTTTCTTAAGTATGAATTTTTGGATATAATGTTCAGAGATTCTAAATTGTCCTGCAAAAATCATGATAGTTTTTAAAAATTTAAAGTTCATGACAATTATTCTGAAAATTTGATAATTGTTTGTCACACTTATCTTAAAAATGTATTTCCAGGAAGAAGATCAACTTCTATATTCCTCCCTCAAAATTATTTGCTAACATGAATCCTGATGGCTGTTCTCAATCCTTCATCACCTAATACTTGATGATCAGTCTTATTATTATTATTATTAAGGATTCCAGCTACTAGTAAGTAATATAGTAGAATTGCCAGTTGTTGAGCTTGCGGAAAAGTCATTTGATGCTAACTAACAAACAATAGTGTTGGTCATTTATTCAAGTATGACAAATGCTAAAATGAGAATCCTATGTGCAATTCTTATTCTTTCTGTTACTAAACACTTTAGTCCACTAAACTGTGTCATTTATTCATGTAATACTTGCACCGCAAAACACTTTAGTCCATTAAACTGTGTCATATGTGCAATTCTTATTCTTTCTGTTACTATTACTAATCATACTCTTGTTATTCGTTTCTATTAATGATCCTGTAAAATCTGATCTTCATTGTCTTTGCTGCTTTCTACCAATTTATAGTAGTATGGATTTTAGTAGTTAATTTTAAAATTGATAGTGAGATATGTTTTTCTTTATAGTTAATTCCGACAAAGATAATGAAAAGAAGAAAGTCAGAGGAGTATCAAAGACTGAATATGTCTCAGATCTCGCTAAACTTTCTTCTAAAATGTAAGCTGGCTTCAATAGAAACATTTGTCTAAATATATTATAGCTTTGGTCATGACACTTGTATATTAAGGTTTTTCTTCTTCTTTTACGTGTTTATGTGCAAGTGATGTTCAGAGCTTACCGGACTCGACTTTCTTTTTGGATGCTACTAAAATTTGAAATCACAAGATTTTGTCATGAATAGTTTGTAATTTTATGAATAACTTCTTGGAGCAATTTGTGCTTTGTGCCATTATTTTTCACTTTAGCACATTTATTGCTATCTCGTTGTCAAGAAACATTGTTGTAGAATCTGCTTTTGATTTACTTTTAATACAATTTAATGGTGTCAAGTATACTCATGGAAATATTTTGATGTGTGGTTTTATGATATGCAATTGATATATTGATTACGATAATTTATCATGAATGATATTGTCATGTGTAATAAGCTAGTATGGGCTAAGATTCCTGGGTAATGTTTTGTGGGAATAGTTTTTTACCCAGGGAGAAGATCTGTGTATAATAAGCTATAGCCAGGGAAAGAGATTCCTGGGTAACATCCTTTGGGTGTAGACCTCTACCCAGGGATGACATTTCCCCAAGAACTTAAAAACATGTTTTGTGGGTAATGGTTATTAGCCAGGAGGGTTTCACCCACAAACTTTTACCCACAAAAAATTTCTGGGTACTAATCACTTCCCACCATTTTATAATCTCTACCCAGGAATGTGTTTGTGGGTAATGTCATGTTTTCCAGTAGTGAGATATTTAGCTGAGTTATTGTGAATTGTGTAAAACTCATGTTATCACTTTCCATTGGCTTAACATGCAATTTTATTGAGGCCATTGCACGGAGCATGGGGAGCTCGAGACTTTCAAAGTTATCTTAAAATTTCTGGAAATTGATCAATAACATGTCAAAATATGATTTATTGTGTTTCGATATATTTGTTTTCATCATGGATTCTAAAGTTACTTGGTTTTTATAAATTATATTATGAATTATTTTAACTACATAGTTCAGTTAAGAGAAGCATTTCTAATGGCACAAGTTCAATATGTTTTTATTTATACTTTTCCTTTGCATTATACACTAAATAAATTATGTATAACTTGACATATATACTTAGCTATTCTTCAGTTTGTATATGTATACAAAAGAAATTTAAATGACAAATCATAGAACATCTGACTAGGCGATTGATTTTTATATAAATTTTAATGAGAAAAGAACAGAAATTACTGATTTGATTTTTGTTTGTTTTGGTAAGTTTCAAACAGTTCCTTGATCATTAATTTCTTAGAGAGTTTGAGTACTTTCTCAACTTAACTCCTGAAGGAAGTATAATATAATACAGTACTTTTGAAATACAAAACATTTATAAATGAAAAAATCAAGAAATGATGAATACCTTTAATAGGAGGTTAATTTTAGACATTACAATAAATTGAACACTTGATGGAAACCTTAGAAATTGTTGCAGCCTGCCTACTTGTGCATGTGTTTCAAGGTAGTTCCAGTTATATTATCGATTCTTAATCGAAAACAAATGTTTTTTCTTGACTAAGTAGCTACAAATATTTTCCCCTTAAGTTATTAGCAACCAGTTTAGGGTTTCAGCATATTTCCTACTATTTTATCTCTTGGTTCTGGTATTCACATTTTCATAGATTCAAGCAAATTTCAAGATAGAGTTTTACCATGCATTGGTATCGCTTTGACCACTCCATCCCCATCGCCAAACAACATGATAAAAATTGTAGGAAATACTTCACATAGCATCAGTCAAGACTTATTTATTACCTCATGATGCTGGAATAAATTATTGTGTGCATATATGCTACAAAACTGCCACAAGTTAAACAATAAGCTTACATGATTAAGAGTGCTCAGGATATAAGTATAATAAACACTTCCACCATTAGCAGCATATGCCAAATATAATATTAGGATAGTCAAAATAAAACAACTAAGTAAGGGAAAAAAATTACCTATAGGTTGCAGCCTGCAGAAAGATATATAGAATGGGATTGTTATCTCCCACTTCTCATTTAAAATTTACTTAAGTCATAAATTGAGCACATGACTTTATTGCAAATAATAATCTTGTCAGTTCTCTAGGTTTCTCTTTTTCATATTCTTAAACCTCCAATCTATGTTGAAATCTGTCATTATGCATTAAACATCCAATTTTATCCTCACCTTTTCTTTTCAGGATTTATCAACTTAACTCTATATTTATTCATGAAGTATTCTATCTACAATGACTAATTTAGATATAGGTAAAGAACAGAAATTACAGAAATGAGGTTGTAAAATATTCATTTTAAAATATTGTCAATCCCTTAAATTCAATTCTAACTACCATCAGGTTATGATAAAGAACACAATTACTGAAATTCTGAAAACAAAAATTTAAGGAACACTTACATGCAAAGTCAGAACTAAAATAGGTTTCACACTTCATACACCCATTATTTGCTTAGCATACACAAACTATATACTCATTGAAAGTAAGATTTCAACCGTAATGAACCTATGGTTTTAATTAGTACTTCAATGTTTTTATTTTGATTTTTCTTTAACCATCCACGTTTTAAGTTTCACATTATCTAGGCTAACAATTAAGTTTATCAACTGAAAAACGACAGCCCAAAACAGAAGTTTATAGTTAGATATTTGATTGCATGTATGCCAAAATTTAGGAGATTACCATTACAAATTAGCTTGAGTTTGATTTTTACAGTGTAATTAATGGCTATCTGAAGGTGAAAATAATTATAGTAATATAATTAGATCATTACTGTCTGATCTTTTTAGCTTTCTATTAACATCATAAATAAGTACATTTTGAGGAGCACAGTGAATAAAGCTTAGTAAGTCGCTGTGTTTATTATTATTATTATTATTATTTATTTGGTTTTAGTGGAGAATGGGGCATTGGGATTGAGAACAGTGTTGCTTTTGGAGTTATATGGCATTTTTGTTGTTTAGAGATTGAAAATTATAATTTGCACAGAGGAAATTTAGTGATGGGATTTGGTAAATTATATATCTTTTTTTTTGAAATTTTTATTTAGACCTTTTGATTGAGATCAATTGGATGTCTCAGTCCTTTTGATTGAGTTTAATCATGATTCTCTTTCTATATCTGATTTTTTTCTTTTTTTCCCCTTTTGCAAACATCATAATCAATCACCCATTCTCTGCTACTCAAAAGATCTTCTATGCTCTTCTCTTGTAAAATAGATTTCAGCTTGATTGCTATTTCGCTTTACTATTGATTTCTTGATTCTTCATATTAACAGTGCAAGAATCTTTTCCTGACACCTCACTAACATGCTAACTGTTATGTTATATTGAATTACAGGACTCCCTTTCAGTCACTTACAATAATGAAGCTGAAATTTGTTCCTCGGATAACATTACTCTGTTCCTCGGATAACATTACTCCCTGCAAGAGGAATTTGTTGGAGTCTGATATCGAGCACTCAGTTTTTGTAGTCTTGATTTCTCAACAAATGTCAAGCAAGAAAAAGTAGAAACAAATCAAAATTGAAGATGATAATTAGAATATTTTGGAGAGAGTTGAAGTTGCTATTTTGAAAAATCTTTATATGATATATTATGTTTGAAACTTATATTTAGTATTTTGGTCTAAAACTCTTTTAGTGAACTTTTGTAGGAACTATATTTTTTTGGGTGGTTTTGCATTGAGAAACCAAACTACTTGATATTATTATGATAGATATTTTGTTTATCAATAGGTTGATAGTTATGGTTTTCTTTTGGATATGTGTACTTGATAGGTATCTCTATATGCTTGAAATATCTTGGGTGGAACAAAACTTGATGCTGCATACTAATTATTCGGTATAGCAAAATGTTATAACATTAAGCATATAGATTTGGGACATTTTACCTATTTTGTTATAACAAGGGATTCAAAATCGATTCAAAAATCATTTTTGACCACTTCTATGTTATTATTGTCTTATTTTGCATTCTTTTGCTATATCTATTTTATATATTAAACAAATCCGTGCATCCCACGGGTTTGAAACTAGTTCTAATTAAACTAAGCTCTCAAGGAAAATTAGATTAGTATTCAGTAACATGAAAGCGACAGCTTAAAGAGAAAACAAATTGAAAATTTAGGACTATGTCAATATCAATATTAGAGCACAAATCATTAGTCTAAGATCTTAATATTTTAGTATCATATAATAATCAAATAATGATGTAGACATTAATATAAATAAATCACAGTTCTCACTTCTCCCTTTGACTGGCATGGTCGAGGAATGACTTTATAAGAGTTGTGTTTGAAAATTGAATTTTCAATAGTCTCCTTTAAATTTATGTGGCTGGAAAACTGATTAAATTTTATGTGGTCGGAAAACTGATTAAATTTTCAATATTCTCCTTTAATTGGATCTTCGGTCATTTGGAAAATTTTCCAAATGCTAATAAATATCACTCGAAATTTGACAACAATGAAATTTCAACTTGAAAATTCTTAAAACTGATGCTTTTATACGCTATGGAAAATGTCTTATTCGAAAACTTAAAACTTGTAAATAAATGTTCATTGGCAATAGGTCTTATATTATTTTCACCTCTATCTATAAGAATTAAACAAGTAGGTCGTTGGATTTGTTGACAAGCAAGAGAATAAGGAGAGGATTAAGTAAAATTTATTCGTATCTCAATTTCGTTGGTAGCTAATCGAACTTTATTTAGAGGGTTGAGACACGTTAATCTCTAAGTGAAATTAATTAATAATTTATGAGCTTTGCTTTGGTACTCTGATAATATTAATTTTTATTCATTTTTAATTTGTATAAAAGGAAAAATGGATGAAAATCGAGAAGGAAATTTTGGTACTTTTACCTTAAACTTATTTTTCAATTTATATTTTTCCCAAACCGTTTCTTGCTCCACCTTATAACTGTCAGCATCTTCCCTTCTCTCGCCATATATGTGCCTTTTGTAATTAGAAAATTATAAAGAATTTAAATCTAAGGATTTTTTAAAAACCTATGAAATCGTCTTTATTAAAAAACTATGAAATCCTAAAAGTATTTCATACTACAATTAAAACTAGACTAATGCTTTGTTGCTCGTAACAAAAATTATTATTATGTAATATAAAAGCAATAATCTAAAAATCAAAATTTTCCCAGACTTCTACAAAGGCATTCCAAATCAGGGTAAATTGTTCAAAAACAATAGAGAACTAAAATAAAAAGAATTCGTATCAAAATTAATCAGCTTCTCAAATAAAAAGGAAAAAGAGGATTCACATACTTTAAAACAAGAATCAATTAACTTAGTAAAGGTAGGAAAATAGATAAAGACAAAAGTTTTTCTTTAAACAGATTTTATTTAGAGATTGCTAATAGTGATGAAGATGACGGAGTCATAGAAAGATAACAAAATGACAGTGGTACAAAAAGATTTTTCTGTTATATGTCAAATCTATGGTGAGAGAGAGAAAAAATCAGAATTAATTACCATAGATGTCATCGGAAAATTAATTTTTAGAGTACCGAAGTTGTCACCTTAATTTATTTAGGACCCAATTTGTTTGGTGGTAGTTCATTCATTGTCTTAGACCTTTGTCTTCAAGTTGGTATTATATGCATAATGAATGGGGTTTGCCAAACTTTTTGTCTTCAAGTTGGTATTATATGCATAATGAATGGACTTTACCAAACTTTTTGAAGCTCAGTCCACTTTGTTTTAGATTGCTTCTTACATACTAACCGGGGCGGCAGCGGACGTAGGTTCGCGGGCCGCTAGGGAATTGGGTGCGCGTCTCGAACTGGAGACCTCCGCCCCACCCATACAAAGGGGCCTGTAGCCGAACCGCTGGGGTAACTCCGACAAAACGAAGTAATAGTTTATTTAAATTATCACTACCTAAGTCATGTCGACTTAATGATTGCTATGGCAAAATGACAAAATTTACGGCGCATGCATGAACCCTTCGAGTCAATAAAAAAAATCCAAACGATGAGACAAAATACGGACAATTTATTTTAATTTTATAATGACTAGTAAAGTGCACGTACTCGCACGTAAGCATACTTGTTTTGTTTTATGTTTCTCAAAAAAAATTATTGCCTCAAAATTATGAAATAACTTGTATAGCAATATAACTTCGAATAATTACGATTTTATTTAAATTAATAAATTATATAATAAAACCGTGTATAGAGAACTGTATGATTAATTATTATAGTTTAGATAATTATTATAATTTATTAAAATAATTATAATACATCAAATAATTTCTTCTTTTAAATATAATAATAGTATACATTGCATAATTATAATACTATTAGTAACTACATATTAATTTAATAATTAGTTTATTACACTATTAGTAAATAATTTAATAAATTGTATAATTATTAAATTACAAGGTAATTTATTAATTTAAAAATACTATTAAAAATCATTATGCTATTAATACTATTATAATTATAATAAACATGAATTATTTTTCATACTATTATCATACTTTTAAAAGGCTAATAAGATGCAAGATTTACAGTAGTCCTCCATAAGAGGTGAAACCTAAATGCATAAGGCATAAGCCTAATGAATTTTTATTATTCTTAATTTTTCTAGAATTTTAAATATTATGTGAAGATAAATTAGGGATAAATTTCAAATTTTCTATTAAATAACATAGTTAAACAATAAAATAATAGTGTGAACAAAGGTTTTGAAAAAGTGAGGACATGAATAATTAATGAGAGGTTATATATAATTAGTGAATGATTAATTACAACTAATGACATATTCGAGAATTATCAAACTTAAAAGGGCAAAATGGAAATCAAAAGTTTTGACAAGGCAATTCTCTTCTATATGTAGTATAAATTTTGTAATTATTATGCATAAAAAAATATACGACTTTAGAAAGTAAATATACTACTATAATTGGGTAATATATAATTTTGGATATTAATGGGCCATAACAGGTTTCGAGCTAACACGACGGGGGAGCGTTACACCAATTTATACAGGAAGCTCTAAATACACTCCAATATTTACAAATGTGTCTACACAAAGGTTTCCCTCTCTGTAGATATAGACAAACATATATTCCCAAAATTGTCCTTCACAAGTCTCATGCAATTTTCTATTAGTATTCCCAAAGGGTGGCAATCAGTATCACCATGCAAATATCAGCTCGACAGCAGTAGCAGAGTCCTTTCTTGCAAATGATGCACCTGTAACCATGCTTACTTGGGCTCGTAGCCTGGCCTTATTATTTCATCAGCAGGAAATATCTACAAAAAATACCTTCTATTTTACACGTGGGATTTTCCTCTAATTCAGAATATTTTTATTATTGGATCATGTATATACTTTTGTGTTTTAGAAATTAAATAGTATATAAAAAATTCGGTGTATTACCACTCCTGCAAATTTTACTTTAGCATTTACAAATTTGAATAAAAATAAATAATATATTTTAAAAATAACTTCTAGTTACACATGGGATTTTCCTCCAATTAAATTTATGTAGGTCATCAAGAAATGTACTTAGTATGCTACATTCGAGTAAAACTCATTATTGACCCTCACGGCTCACAATTAGTTACAACGAGCGAAAAAGATGTTACATTTAAAATAAAATAAGCAAAATTTAACAAATCATGGTATATATATATATATACATATATATATATATATATATATATATATATATATATATATATATATATATTTTGAAGTCTAAATAGGGCAGGATGCCCTATTTCAAAAGATGTATATTAATTATCAAAATGTACAAGATATACCAAAAGTTTAATTAAGAGCATACAAAAATGAGAGGGGAGAGGACCATAGCCGCCACCCCCTACAACTTAAGAACACTCCAAATCAAAACTAAAAGTATATAAGATTACAATCTCAACCTGCTGATAAACCATCAGCCTAAGGAAAGAAAAAACAGCAACACTATACAAAATAAGTTTAGTCTTTGCAGACAAAGCTTAAAAGCAAAATTAACTCCCAAAAATCCCATCAGAACCAAGAAAATCAACTTAAGTCTTCACTGGTTTCCAAAATCTCTTCGATCTTCCTCTCCATCATGATTCTTTTCAATTTTAAAGCCTTCTTGTGCCTAGAAAAACCTGTCCAAAACAACATGAAATATGCAACAGATGAAGCCACTTTGTTAGGTTCTTTGATTTTGCCATTAAAGACCATATCATTCCTTTCTCTCCATAAACACCAGCACATCGTAGGCAAAAGAATAGACCAAAGCATAATGGACTTCTTATCTTCGAGGAATTGACCTTTATCCCTAATCAGAAAACTGAGATCATGACGTAAGGAGTTAATTTGAAGCATAGAAAAGAAGAAGTGCCATGTATCGCGAGCAAAAGAGCATTTAGTGAAAAGATGGTCAGCTAATTCTTGGTTTGCTTGACAAACAGGACACTGCTGATCACCTAGCCATCCTTTCTTGAGCAAATTATCTTTGGTTTGAAGTTTGTCCTTAGATAGCAACCAAAAAAAGATCTTGACTTTGATAGGAATCCAGGACTTCCAAATAAATTGATATAGAGCAAAAGTAACTCCACCAAAATTGAGAAGTTTATAGTGAGATTTAACTGTAAAGAGGTTACTTGGAGTGAAAGGCCATAACGGAGTATCTGGCATATCAGGCATGACCAAACTGGATTGTAAAATGTCCATAAGCTCCTTCAATTGATCGTAGGCTTGGTTAGAGGTAGCTCTCCTAATGATAGGCTTCCAAGCCCAAGAACTACCCATTCATAACTCCTTGAGAGACCACAGAGACATTGGTCGAGAAAGCCAACTTGTAGACTGCAGGAAATCTGTTAGCTAGAGAAAAATTACCTATCCATTTATCCTCCCAAAATCTGATTCTAGTGCCTTTACACAAATTCCATTTTACCATACTCCTCAAAAGCAAGCTAACAAAGAACGCATCATTCCAAATCATGGTATATTTAAGGGAAACTTATTGTACTTAATAAAAGTTGTTGTATCACAGAAATCGCTAAGTATAAACCTTGTTCCAGAAAGCGACACGTGTCTCGATCAACTGGATAACAACCCGACCCTAGTCTTATGAAGGCCGGCTCGAAAGGTGTCTTCACTTGTCCTCGTTTAACAGGACTGAGACGAAAGATGTTCTCACTCGAGCCGTCTTAGATATCCGAGGCGTCCTCACCAGTAGGCCGAGTCGAAAAGTGTCTTCACTCGACCTCTCTCGAAGGACCAAGACGAAAGGCATCCTCTCTCGAACTCAGCGATGACATCCAGTCATTTTCGCACTAAATGCATAGTCAAAGCCATCATTGCACATCCCCTGGAGTCATAATAACTCATTGGACCACGCTAGCTCCGTAGCCCCTCCGTCGCCGCCATAATAAATACAAGAATGACTCGAATCACTTGTTGCCGACACCTATAAAGTATCAGCTGACCAAGCTGACTGCCTGGACTCGGTCACCCTTCTAGATCTAGTATAAATAGACACGTTGTCTATTGTATAAAGGCACGCAAAATTCGGCACACTTAAGAGAACTAAATCATTTTTCTCTTTAAAATCATAACTAACTTAATCGTCGGAGAACCCAACTTAGATCTTCTAACGTATTGCATATGTACACGACTCTCTCTATCTCAGCAATCAGCCATTAAAGGAGATTAAGGGATCCTAACTTCTTCAAAATCTATCCTAAATCCCACTATTTAACTTCTGACATCAACAAAAGTAAATACCTAAGCTTTTACAACTTATATTGTACCTAATTGATGTATAGCATACAATTGGATCCTATGTCTTCTAAATTAAAACATCGGTACAGATTACTGGTGTATATCTCCTTGCATTGATACAACTGAATATACATGGTTTAATTATATTTAGAATCTACACGTGCAACCAAATCTTGGTCAGGGAAGAAAATCTTCAATTTGAAAAAACGTTTGTTGGTTTTAGTTTGAGTACTACTTGTATTCGTGGATTATCGAATGGGCCTGATGTTCATTAAGGCCGGCCAGGTGAACATTAACAAAACAATATGAGCCCGTAATTGACCCAATACGACATGGGCCGATATAACATTCATCAGTCTCAATCTTTTATATTTTAGAGAGGGAACAAAAAAAACGTTTGTTTTAGTTATGAGAAAAATAAATATGAAGAAGAACTATCATGAAATATGTCAAAGTTTTAGTCCGACAACTACAAGATTGCTCTGTAAAACAAAATTTGATAAATATATGAAATTCAGCATGAAATTAGGGTTAGGAGATTTTGTTTCGATTTACTTTTGCTAGATTTAGTAGATTCAACATTTCTTTTTTGTGTTAAGGCAATCATATTATGTTTAATTGTCTATTACCCACATTTATCGAGATATTCTCATGCGTATCAATCAAATTAATTATGCAAAAAACAGTAGACACAATAAGCTCTAGTTTTAATATTGATAGAGGTGCCAAGTCTTTGAAAATGCCGGCTACTTAACATCGTGTTGTAAGAGTGGTAGTAACCACCCATGAAATGGTCCACGTTCACTAACTTGGTGTAACTGCTCATTTTTGGGTGGTTAATTGGACTCTATTTGTGGTAACTACCCCTAAGTGTATGATGTGCTTGATGGGAGCACATCTATAAATAGAATTAAAAGGGTTTTGGGTCCCTAAGTCTATTTTACTCTCTCTTGTTCTATACACCATCATAAGAGTGATTGAGGGCTTAGAAGAACTCCAAAACACAGAGTATTGTAGGCATCTCCAAGCAAAAGCATCAATGGCCGGAGGTATACCGATCTCTTCCGCATTCAGTTTATTCATGTTTATAGCATATATTATTTGTAAATATGCTTACATTTGGTATCAGAGCATTTTTTCTCTGCCTTGACATTGTTTGAATGCTTGGTATTTGTTTCCCGTATATGTCATAGATACAAGGCAAGACTAGTTGCTAAAGGATTCACTCAAAGGGAATGAATCGATTACACAGATACATTTTCTCCTGTGTCCAAGAAAGATTCTCTCCGTATAATTTTGGGATTGGTTGCTCAATTTGATTTGGAATTGCATCAAATAGATGTGAAAACGGCTTTCTTAAATGGTGACCTAGAGGAAGAAGTTTACATGAAACAACCAGAAAGATTCTCCTCTAGTGATGGTGAGCATTTGGTTTGCAAGCTTAAGAGATCCATATATGGATTGAAACAAGCTTCCCACCAGTGGTATCTAAAATTCCATGATGTTATCTCATCATTTGGTTTCGAAGAGAATGTCATGGATCAATATTGTATATACCAGAAGGTCAGTGGGAGCAAAATTTGTTTCCTTGTCTTATATGTGGATGATATATTACTTGCAACCAATGATAGGGGTTTGATGCATGAGGTAAAACAATTTCTCTCTAAGAATTTTGAAATGAAAGATATGGGTGATGCATCTTATGTCATTGGCATTAAGATCCATCAAGATAGATCCTTTGGTGTTTTAGGTCTGTCTCAAGAAACCTATATTAATAAAGTTTTAGAGAGATTTCGGATGAAAGATTGTTCACCAAGTGCAGCTCCCATAGTGAAGGGTGACAGGTTCAATTTAAACCAGTACCCGAAAAATGACTTTGAAAGGGAACAAATGAAAAACATTCCATATGCTTCTGCAGTTGGAAGCCTGATGTATGCTCAGGTTTGTACAAGACCTGACATTGCATTTGCTGTGGGAATGTTAGGCAGATATCAGAGTGACCCAGGATTGGACCACTGGAGAGCTGCAAAGAAAGTAATGAGGTACCTTCAAGGGACCAAAGATTACATGCTTATGTACAGACGAACCGACAATCTGGAGGTGATAGGGTACTCAGATTCAGACTTTGTTGGGTGCGTTGATTCACGAAAATCAACATCAGGTTATGTATTCATGTTTGCCAATGGAGCTATATCTTGGAGGAGTGCCAAGCAGTCCTTGACTGCTACGTCCACCATGGAGGCTGAGTTTGTTTCTTGTTTTGAGGCTACGTCACATGGTGTATGGGTAAAGAGTTTCATATCTGGGCTTAGACTCATGGATTCCATTTCTAAGCCACTGAAGATCTATTGTGACAATTCAGCTGCTATTTTTATGGCTAAAAATAATAAAAGTGGTAGTCGAAGCAAACACATCGACGTTAAGTATTTAGCCATAAGAGAACGTGTTAAAGAAAAGAAAGTGGTCATTGAGCATGTTAGCACTGAATTAATGATAGCTGATCCTTTGACAAAAGGCATGCCACCAATGAAGTTCAAGGATCATGTTGTTAGAATGGGATTAGGTTCCATTATGTGATTTTCATTGTATGAACAATGTTGTTTTAGTGAAACTCTTATTTATGATATTTTCTCATATTTGGGTGCACATTGATAAATTTGAGAAAAAGCAATTATTGTTGGACCTGGAATAAATGTAGGGTTTATTCATTAAGTAATGTTACCACATTTTGATTGATTTAAGAAATATAGTACATAGTAATACATGGAAGATAATACTCGGTTATTAGAGGACCTATCGCCATGATTCATGCATTGTATTTCTTAGATGGGATTTTAATTTGACACCAAGTTGAACGTATGGACCAAGTGGGAGAATGTAAGAGTGGTAGTAACCACCCATGAAGTGGTCCACGTTCACTAACTTGGTGTAACTGCTCATTTTTGGGTGGTTAATTGGATTCTATTTGTGGTAACTACCCCTAAGTGTATGATGTGCTTGATGGGAACACATCTATAAATAGAATTAAAAGGGTTTTGGGTCCCTAAGTCTATTTTACTCTCTCTTGTTCTATACACCATCATAAGAGTGATTGAGGGCTTAGAAGAACTCCAAAACACAGAGTATTGTAGGCATCTCCAAGCAAAAGGGTCAATGGCCGGAGGTATACCGATCTCTTCCGCATTCAGTTTATTCATGTTTATAGCATATATTATTTGTAAATATGCTTACACATGTATCTTTGATCATTAGACCTGAATAAAAGGATTCTGTTACAAGTGTAAATTTTCTCTTCCGTGTTAAAATTGAAGGCAAAATCGCCATCGGGATGTTGGTTTTCTCCAATATCTCAGTTGCACGGTTGGACATGTATCTTAGATTAGTGCAGCACATAACTATAAACTTGAATAGCAACAAGATATCCTTTGATAACAGTAAAACTATATAAGGCAATGAAAGTTTTCTTTAGCTAAGTGTCATTTGAAAAACATGACTCTTTTTTCATGTCATTTGAATGTAAAATACAAGAAATATGATTTCTTATATTTTTCAAAGAAAGGGCTCATGCCTCGTGCATCCTAGTGTATTATGTAGCAAAAATATTTCCAGGCTTACGTAAAGGGAGAGAGGGGCGGTGGAGATCACCAGCAATCTAAAAAAGAGACATGTTTATTCTCAAATATGCGAAGAAACAAGGTTTTGCATTTTTCATAGTCAACTAGTCCTTATAATCAAAGTCAAACGGGAAAGAATTCTTAATTTATATGGCTTTGCAATGTGATGGGTAAAGTTGCCAAAAAGTCAAAAGTTTATTCTATATTAAACCTCAATTCTTCATATTTCTAAATTTGACTCTCAACACATAAGTTGTTTTGAATAAGACACTTTAAATCTCTTAAACTGCTCTAAATAAGGCCCTTAAATCTTTATATTTCTAAATTTAGACGTCTCCAAACTGTTAAGTTGTTTCGAATAAGACTACAAATCTATTGAGTTAATTTAAATAAGGCTCCAAAATCTAGTAAATTGTTTTAACTAGGACCATCGTTTCTAATAAAAATGATTTGAAGGTCTAATTTAGAAATATGAAGATCTGAGGGTTTAATACAGAATTACCAAAGCTTTGGGATTCTAATATGACAAACACCCTACCCTAAAAACTAGGCTTCAATGTTAGACAATGACTAAATAGTATGCTAATTGTCTCATTTTTATCTCCATTTCATTCAACAAAATTGTTTTGACAAATCTCCAAGAATAAATTAATACTAATCACACGAAAACACAGAAAAACATCAAGAACATAAATAACATATGGATATACGTGGTTTGGCTTGTAGCCTATGTCCATCGGTGAAGAAGAATAATAGTTTTACTAAATTGTGTGGAATACAATATGGAGATCTAATATCAATCACTCAATCCTAAATCACACTCCAGAAAATACTTAATCTCCGTAACAATCTCTAACACCTATAGAGCCATAGAGAGCCAAATCAAGAATCTCTTGAATCTATTGCTTCAGCCCACAGAGCCTATCTCAATGCTTACTGTTGCCGACGGGTGGATTAGTTGCTTGCAACCTTAATAAAGAACTATTTGTCCTTACCCTTAATGCTATGACCCTAGGTTGGGTGGTTTCTCATCAAAGAGCTTCTGCTATATTTGTAGAGACTAAAGATAATAGTTGTTGCTAGCCACAAATTCTACAATATAAGAATCTTAATCTCAATAGAATAAATAAATTCTTTTGTCCTTATTTTAATACTGGACATAGCTAATAGGAACTCTAATTGTATTGCATATCTTATTCAAAGATTTAGATTTGAATCACCTATAACAATCTCCACATTGATTCAAATACTAAGAAAATTCCTCACTCCAAATTAAACTAACTTATAAATTCCACCTTCTCCAGTAGCCCTACCGGGCACTAGGTGCGGCACATACTGATCAAATCCAAGCACCTCTTGGACTCGCCAACTGAAAGAGACTTCGGCAACATAATGACTGGATATCAGCATGAACAACTAACCACTCCGCAAAGCCATTACCTGAAGTAGTTCCTGAATAGCATGATGGTACATAATCATTAATCGATGATGCATAAGCTACTGTATTTTCATACCTCCACTATGGTCAAATATATCACCTAGACTTATCTATAGCAATAGTGTATTCCTGCTCTTCCTGCTACTCGTAGGTGCATCTTCTACTTGAATAGGACCTGGCCTCTGAATTCTCGTAATCTTATCTTGCTGAAGAGCTGAATCATGAATTTCTAACTCTTTCCAATCATTCTTACACATGGTAGCCAATTTCTTCGAGTTCCCGAATAAATCCTTCCTGAAATCCATTCTGTGTCAATACGTCAATCATCCTAACTTACCAAAGACTGAAATTGATATTGCCATTAAACTTCTCAATTTCCTACTTCATAGTGGTTGTCGTCATCTTCTCGTCCGATCGATAGCTGTGGCTCTGATACCAATTTGTTATGACAAATTACACATGAATAAACTACTATCAATCACACAATAAAGCACAGAAAAATATCAAGAACACAAATAACACACGGATATACGTGGTTCGACTTGTAGTCTACATCCATGGGTGGAGGAGGAGAATAATTTTACTTAATTGCGATGAATATAATGTGGAGATCTCTCAATCACTCAATCCTAAATTACACTCCAGAAAACACTTATCTCTCTGACAATCTCTAACACCTATAGAGTCAACCAAATATAGAGCCAAATCAAAAACCTCTTGAATCTATTGCTTCAGCCTGCAGAACCCGTCTGAATACCTACTGCTACCGTCGGGTGGATCAATTGCATGCAGTCTTAATAAAGAACTATTCGTCTTTCCCTTGATGCTACGACCTAGGTTTGGTGGTTTCTCATTAAAAAGATTCTGTCATATTTATAGAGACTAAGGATAAGAGTTATTGCTAGCCACAAATTCTACGAGATAAAAATCTTAGTCTCGATAGAATAAACAAATTGTTTTGTCCTTATCTTAATTCTAGGCATAGTCAATATAAACTCTAATTGATTGCATATCCTATTCAAAGATTAGGATTTGAATCACCAGTAAAAAAAATTTGTTTCTCTTTATTTCTCTTGGTTATATGCCTAAAGAACTATATGCATTTGTTGGATGATTATTATACTAAGCATAGACACTATTTCGTTAGTGCATGTTAATAAACTATATGATCTTCTCCTTCTATTCCTCCTCCATCATTATGGTCTCAGTCAAAATATTTACCCAACCTAGTTGTGATCCAACTAGACATAGATAAGTGTTTTAACTTTTCGAATTATTTTAGGAACTTGATTTTGTTGTTGTTACCTCATAACATCACATTGCAAATCTACATAAAATCGACTTTTCTAAAAGAACAATCGATTGAATAATATAGGCCAAAGTTGCCTATGAATTGACCATCTGTGGTTCTTTTCTTTGGACGTTCATTTGAGAATAGACATGTTCATATAGATTTTTGGCAAATATTTTATCAATCTCAGCCTAGACTTATTTTTTGTCCACAGAACACTAGAATGCAGAAGGAATGAGCCATCTCTTTGAAAGGGGGAAAGAAAAAGAAAAAAATCCCTATTTTATAGTTTTACGTTCAATTGACATGACAAAGAGCCATTTTCTCGTGATGGTTCACCAAATAGAAATTGCATTACTTCTCATAATCATCAATTTGATTGATATATGAGCTGCTGTTTTGGTCATATATATTACCGTCGCTCAAGTTAGAAGCAATGTTCCCTCCATCTTGGAATGCAGTATACATGAAGCTATTCTCTCTATTGAATACAAGAATGAAGAAAATCTAAAGATTTAATTCAATGACTACCCTTTTGGGAGTACAGTTAGGTGGTAGTTCCTCGTGTTGAATCAAATGATTTTGAACAGAAAATACTTTCTCGCTTTCGCAACCTATTCGTTTCAGAGGCACGAGGCTCGGCCTGTAACTTGTGTTAAGATGCCAGGCACTTGAAACCGCAGGTTCCTCGTACATCTTGCATCTTTCTTCAGAATCCTTTGCTTCATCGTACAGGATCATCACATCGTGCAACCATATCTGTAAAGCATCGTCGCGTCGCCACAGGCCAACGAGTCTCGGAAACCTGCAAGGTGTCCCTGTCGGTGCACGGGGAGCTCAATGATATGAGTTCTTTCCCAGGAAATTCTGTTGTAGTATTCCTTGAGAGTCCATATCTTGATGTCTGACTCTGAAGTAATGATAACAGAGATGCTCTCTTTGAGCTCTGTGAGCTGCAAGTGTCCGTTGTTGTTCGGAACATTGTCTATTACCTTACCCTGCTCAGTTTCGAGGTCGATAGATAATAGGCGCAACTCTGTTGATGAATTGGCATAGGAGATTGTCCAGTGTATCTTCCCGTTGATATAAATAGGACCCTGACGTGTATTGAAATAAATATCTCCGACATCTCTCCAGGACTCTTCAGAGCCTAGAGTGCATATGGATAGCTTACCTGGAGACCCTTCCTCTGGGCGAGAAAAGTTGTAGCCACGATCTTTAGCAATCGCGACTACTTTATACTCTTTCGTCGATGGACTGAAGCCCAGACCGACTGAGCAACTGAAAATATCCTGCATCGGATAAGCAGGAAGCGTGCTGTATTCAGCACCGAGGGGATTACAGAGCTCAATAGGCTGTCGGTAATCATTAGGCCTAAAACAGAGAAATCCGTTGCAGGTGTTAGCAAGCTCGTAGTCTTCGTTCCATGTATCGTTATTCCACATCGCGAACGACTGTCTTTTGAGGATATGCCATATCTTAGGCTTGGACTTCCCCGACGTAGTCTTGGGCCAGGGAGATGTCGATGATGGAGAGGTTACCGATCCTTCGGGTGGAGAAGAAGAGAGGCGTAGGATTGTCAGAGGGCAAGTGGTCGCAATGCAGGCGTCGGAGATGATGGTCCTTGTGTATGATATCTCGCCATGCCTTTGAAACGCAGGCAGAACGAAGGAGAGACTTGGTCGGAGTTCTGGAGAGGACTTCAAGAAGCAATTCTTCAGGGATTTGCTCCATTGATCGACTTTGAGAGAGAAGGTGAGAGAATAATTGATTGATAATTAGTTCTCTCTGTTCTGCTGCGTCTATATATATATATACGTATAAGGCTTCCTAAAGTTTCAAGACTCCTAATGTAATTAGGGGGTGTTTGTTTCACAAGTTATAAAGAATAGGATTAGGAAAGGGTATTTTTCATAGATTCCTTCCTAATCTATAAAAATTTTAAGGATATATTTTTGTTGTCATAAAATGCTTTGAATTCCTTTTTTTTACCTTTCTATGTTTGGTTCATAACATGAAAATATAGAATCCAACTTTATAGAAACCCTCTAATTCCTATTCTTTTATTTGGTTTGGATTAAGAAATTTTTGGGATAAATGAATTACAACACCATAGGTAAACTTACCGCTCACTAGTGGACAAAATTTGCACAAAACTTGAGTTGGGGTGATCTTACCCATTTGCTAAAATTTCAAAACTGAAAAATCACGACTCCAACGGCTAGTTCCAAGGCATTGGAGCTTATAAATATGGATTGAACCCTCATGGTGCAAATGTATCCCTCATTCTTGCCATTATATCAAATTCTCATTGTTTGCAAGTTTCATCTCCTCCATCAATATGATATCAATGAGGGAAATCATCAGATCTACTCGGAATGGCCGAGGGTAGGTGAGGCGCGAAGCGGAAAGAGTAGAGGCGGGAGGAAGTTAGCGGGAGAAGGGGAGGACGATTCTAGGGTTTTCACAGTGGCGGAATCTCTAAAAGAGAAAATCGAATCAAAGTTAGAGTTTTTTATTCCCAAATAATTATTGTTGTCAGCTTTTTAACCCAATTCCACCCAAAGCCATCTGATTTGGGTTTCTACAAAACCCCCCATCTTTCTCAACTTTATAGAAACTCTTATCTATAAAATTTTTGTGAACCAAACATAGTAATAGGATACCACCATAATTATAATATTACCCCTGTCAGATCCAATTCCTATTCCTAATCTATAAAAGGATGAAACAAACACCCCCTTAACAAAGCGTAAACAATTAAAGGCAACATCTATGGAGTCTTTTATTTGGAAACAATTATTATCCTTAAAATAATTCCTATTGCATCAGAACTCTAAAATTACGGTTAAAGCTGAACATTATAATTTTGTGTTCTAATGGTTTTTCGTTGGCCAAAGCTAAGGTTTTTTACACAATATAATATGCCGTCATCTATGGGCCATAATTTGGTCTAACGAGATTAAGGTAAGATGACCTTTTCTAACATTGTTTTTCATCTTTATAATCTACATTTATTTTCTCATATCAATTTCTCTGATCTCTTGTTGGTACTTGATTGATTGTCTTTTTGTTCTTTTTTCCCCCTTTCTTTACCAGAGGGAAAATGCTATCAAACAAGAGCTTGGCAAACTCAAGAAGCAGAGTTCATCTTAGTGTTTTTTTTCCCCTTATATCCTTTCCTCTTTGTTTATTTTCTGTAACTGTTTTAATATGCCTTGAATTTACTTGCTTTCAACTGAGAGTGGATGTTGTGGTAGTTTGATAGTTATATTTTTTGTTTTGAAGATGAAGAGACATGTATATTGGAATTTTGCCTCATGTTTTATTTGTTGAGGTTATTAATATGTGAGTATATAGTATCATATCTGTTGGGCGCGCGGACCGCGGAACCGTCGAGAGAAACCACCACAAACGATAGCAAAAAACACAATAAAAGAGTAAAGACACGAGATTTACGTGGTTCGGCAAGTTGCCTACGTCCACGGGGTAAGGAGGGGGGATTTTCACTAATAGAAAGAGAGAATACAAATTAGGATTACAAGTTCTCACAAAGAAACCCTAAAAACAAATCTCTCAATCTCTCAAAAGATCTCCTCTCCAAAGATGCACCAAACTCTCTCAAAGGCTGCTCCAAAACGTGCTTGAAACTTGCCCTAACAATCAGGTTAGGGGTTATTAATAGCCTCTAAACGAATTGGGTTTAAAACCAATTCCTAATTAGACCCGTTTTCGGAATCTGCCCAGATTAGTCGACTACAACTCATATTAGTCGACTAATGCACTGTAGATTAGTCGACTACAATACAGATTAGTCGACTACAACTCATATTAGTCGACTAATGCATCAGATTAGTCGACTACAATACAGATTAGTCGACTACTCAGACCCAACGCAGAAATACACCTTCCTGTCGTTTACAGTGTAGTCGACTACAACTCATATTAGTCGACTAATGCATCAGATTAGTCGACTACAACTCATATTAGTCGACTAATGCATCAGATTAGTCGACTACAATGCCTAGTAGTCGACTCACAAACGAAAAACTGTTTGTGCATGTTTTGTGCATGTTCTACAATTCTCCACCTCGTACATCATTTGATTCACCTCAAATTTTGGACTAACACCAAGAACACCAAGAACATCTAGAGATCACCATCGCCTAATCCACCGCGCCACTACACCGCTGATCGCCTCATTACCCTCCAGGGATCAAGCTCACCGTAGTTCACCTCAAATCATTTCCACCTTACCCATTACCGCCCGAAGGGCCATGCCCTCTTGGGCAAATCAACAAGAGTCGATATGAAGCAAGTCTAAGCAATGCTTAAACTTACTACACGTGACCACCTTGGTTAACATGTCCGGGATTCTCATTCGTGTGCACCTTCATGAGAGAAATATCACCTCCTCTATGACATCCCGCACAAAATGATACGACATCAATATGCTTGGTACGAGCATGATGAACTCGATTCTTCGCCAAGTGAATTGCACTCATTGTCACACCACAAGTTCACATTTTCTGCTCAATCCCCAAATCGCCTAGAAGACCCCACAACCACAATGCTTCCTTCACTCCCTCGCCATGGCCATGTACTCACCTCAGAGTAGAAAGTGCCATCAGAGCTCGTAACATCGACGCCAACTAACCGGAGCTCCATTTATCTTAAATACATAACCGTAGTAGATCGCCGTCTATCTAGATCGCCCGCATAATCGAGTCCACAAACCCGCTAACTGACATGTTTCTCCACCAAAACACGTAATCAGATAATCGTACTTTTGGTAACTGAGGACCCACTTCATCGCTTCCCGGTCGCCTTTCGGATTCGCCATGAATCTATCGACCACACTAACCGCCAGGAAATATTCGGCGTGTACACACCATTGCATACATTAAACCGCCAACCGCACTAGCATAGGAACACGCTCCATGTGCCTTCTCTTCCATGTAGTGGGAGATTGATTACCGAAGCCTAAAGTGTGGAGCCAATGGAGTCACCACCGACTTAGCACTTTGCATCCCGAACCTCGCGACACCCGCCTATGTAGCCCTTCCGACTCAAGAACAATCGTCGATTCGCTCTCTTCTAATCTCCATACCCAAGATTTTCCTAGCAAGACCCATGTCCTTCATCTCAACTCTTCACCAAGTTGAGATTTCAACCTATCTATCTCCACCCCGCTCTTAGAAGCAATAAGCATGTCATCCACATACAAAAGAAGATAGATAAAATTACCTCCGCGAAGCTTCGAATGTAAACACAACAATCATGATCGCCGGAAAACCCATGCTTCAAAGATGAAGGAGTCAAATCGCTTGTACCACCGCCGGAGATTGCTTTAATCCATACGCTGACTTCCTCAAACGACACACATGATTCTCCTTTTCCTCAACCTTGTAGCCCTCGTGTTGATGCATGTAGATCTCTTCATCCAAGTCTCCGTGCAAGAAGGTCGTTTTAACATCGAGTTGATCCACTCAAAATCACCATGAGCAACAATACTCAATAGCACCAATAGAAGTGTGTTTCACCACCGGAGAAAATATCTCATTGTAATCCACACCCTCTTTCTGCAAAACCCTTAGCCACTAGCCTCGCCTTGTATCTTACACCACCGAGCTCTAAAAGATCTTCCTTTCTTTTATACACCCACTTACAACCAATAGCTTTTCTTCCTACGCAATGGGACCACCTCCCATGTATGATTCTTCGAAGAGATTCCATCTCTTCCTCCATCGCAGACCAACCAACTCTCACTATCCTTGTCCGAATAGCTTCCTTGAAGGAGACCGGCTCGTCCTCCTCCACCGAGTGCGTATTCAACCATATTAGCCTCGCCCATAGTGTTTTAGGGGTTGATCAGCCCCCGCCAAGCATCTGTATGCTCGCTTTGGCCTAGTGGAAGCCAAATTATCCTCGGCTGCTGTTGTTGTAGTGCACGTGTATTTTTCTGCTGAACCTCCTCCGCTCAAGCTCATCATCTACCGACTTCCCACTTGAGCACGATTAGAACCTAGTTGGTCTTTAGGTTCTATTTCAATAACTCGAGACTTAGAGGTCTCACCGGCCATAACACCATCATCCTTGGACGCCTCGCAATCATGGATTTCTCATCAAAGGTAACATCCTGGCGACCACGAACTTTGAATCTTCGTACACCAAAGGCGATAGCCTTTACGCCTTTGCATATCCCAAGAATATTGCCTTCTTGGCCCTCGCGTCAAGCTTTCCCTCGTTGGCGTGATAGTAGGCGGTACATCCAAAATTCGAGCCTATCATAATCTGCATGCTCCCACGACCAGACTCTATAGGGTGTATCACCATCCAATGTCGAATGTGGTGAACGGTTCACAATGTAACAAGCTATAGCCACCGCTTCACCATTCGCTGCCCAATCCTCGCATAAGATCGCGATACTCACCGCTTTTCCTTCAAGTTCGGTTCGGGCCTCTCACATTCTGGCCTGGTGTAGACTCGACGGCCCAAGGTCGAACAATTCCTCCCCGATCACGAACTCCTTGAAAGCACCATCTCAGATACTCTGCATCGCTATCGATCTCGGCGTCTTCAATTTCTTTTCCTCGCCCCGTTCTCAACCATTGTTCTCCACTTCTTGAATGTCTCAACACCTCATTCTTGTGCTTCGTAAAATAAATCCAAGCATACCTAGAATAATCATCAATAAACGACATAATACCGGAACCACCCTTGGAAGTTGTCCGAGCCGGACCCCAAACATCCGTGCACATAATCTAGTATCCTCGCTCTTAGACTTGTCGCTCAGAACTTGACCTCGCGGTGACTTTCCATACACACAATCCTCGCAAAAATCCATGCTAGGTTCCTTCGATTCTTCACAGACCCTCTTTACCAAGCGTAACTAGACTCTTCTCCGACATATGCCCAAGCCGCCTATGCCATAACCGTGTGTGCTCACATGGGTCTCCACCACTTCCTTCGCCTCCAACCGCCGCGATCCCTCGCCACCGCTGCATTCGAGAGTATATAGATTACCGTGGACGAACACCCTTCATCACTACTAAGGAACCACGAACAACCTTCTTCACTCCGTTTTCGTCACAATCCCGCAACCACCGGAGTCCAAAGCACCAACCGAGATAAGATTCTTCCGCAAGTCGGAACATGCCTCACATCCGCCAAGGTTCGAACCACTCCATCATGCATCTTGATTTTGATATTACCTAGCCCCACTGTTTTACAAGTATGGTTATTTCCCATCAATACAGCTTCCACCATCAATGCCTCTCAGAGGTAGTAAACCACTTCCTATTTGGACACATATGGTAAGAGCAACCGTAATCAAGTATCCACTTCCCAGATCTCCTCGCCACCCGCGGACGACATAGCATTCCTTATCGCCCCTTCCTCCTCAAACGTAGCTCGCTTCTTCCTTGCCCTCTCCTCTCGGTCTTGTTGTTGTTCTTCTTTCCACCTACTCTTATTTGACACCGACTTTGAAATGCCAGCCTTCACCGCACTTGAAACATCCTTTTCCGCAAGAGGTCTTGATTTAGATCTAGACTTTCCTCCCTTGTTTTTCCTCTTCATTGTTCTTCCTCTTAAACAATCCTCATGTTCCCTCGCACGCCGCTATTATGTCACTAGTTGCGATCTTCGAAGATCGTCCGCTAGAAGTGCCGTTCTAGTCTCATCCATCTTCGATTTTCTCCCACAAGCCCTGTTTGCACTGTGTTCATAAGACTGGCAGAGTAGTAGAACGCCATCCTCGCCTCCTACTTTAACATCTATGTCTTTCAAATCTGATATGATCCTATCAAACTTGTTGATGTGTTCCTGATTGATGAGCCCTCCTCCATCTTGCAAGTATACAATTTGGATTTTAAGTAGATCCGTTAGTTAGACTCTTCGTCATGAAGGTACCTCTAACTTCTTCCACACCAAAGCTCTCTCCATCTACCAAGAAAGCTACATCCCTCTCGAGACATAGGATAATCGACGCCTGCTTCCGGATCCAACTCCTCCCAATCCTCATCGACATATCCTTGTTCTTCTTCTCCTTTCCATCCAAAGTCTTGTGCAATTTTTGCGAAATTAGAAAGTTTTTCATCCGCATCCTCCAATAAGAAAAATCGTTCTTCCCATTGAACTTTTCAATCTCAATTTTCCCACTTTGATCGATGCATCGTTGACGCCATCCTCTGCTTGTCTTCGTGAATCCGCTTCTCTCAGAATCACCAACACCCCTCAAATTAGAAATTTCACCACTTCCAACTGAACAATAGCTCGATTAATTGTCAAGGCTGGACCGCTGAACCGAGAGAGAAACCACCACAAACGATAGCAAAAACACGATAAAAGAGTAAAGACGAGATTTACGTGGTTCGCAAGTTGCCTACGCCCACGGGTAAGGAGGGGATTTTCACTAATAGAAAGAGAGAATACAAATTAGGATTACAAGTTCTCACAAAGAAACCCTAAAACAAACCTCTCAATCTCTCAAAAGATCTCCTCTCCAAAGATGCACCAAACTCTCTCAAAGGTCGCTCCAAAACGCGTTTTGAAACTTGCCCTAACAATCGGGTTAGAGGTTATTAATAGCCTCTAAACGAATTGGGTTTAAAACCAATTCCTAATTAGACCCGCTGGACCGCCTTTATTAGTCGACTACAACTCATATTAGTCG
>CM022701.1:100410787-100434467 GCA_012295165.1 Asparagus setaceus | reverse complement strand
CCCATCTCCATCTAACTTTACCAGATATGATATCTAAAACCCCGACCCCGACCCCAATCTATTAAAATGTGTGATAGAGTTGCCATCAACCTGAACTAAATTGATATCATATCTGGTAAAATTAGACAAAGATCATCAAGCAATCACAAAGCAAATGAGCAACCACTTCAATCAAATCCTAGACCTCTATGGGCTAGCGTCAATCACTAGACTCACTACCATGCACTAGACAACTCCCTAACCATGCACCATATCAATTGACGAGTTGGCCAGGTAAGAGTATGTCTCCATGGACCTCTATCCTTAGACACCAACAAAATCAACCGAGTAAGTGCAGCTTGACCTTCCTTACCATGCACTAGACTCACTAGACAACTCCCTAACCATGCACCATATCAATTGACGAGTTGGCCAGGTAAGAGTATGTCTCCATGGACCTCTATCCTTAGACACCAACAAAATCAACCGAGTAAGTGCAGCTTGACCTTCCTTAGATCTCACGTTCCTATTGAGCTTCAATCCTTATGATTAAGGTCTAATGGATTTTAAGGCTTAGGTTATGCAAGATGAGGGATTAAGTGATTTTTTGGGCTAAGGAAAGGGTGATCAAATCCCTCACCTTATCTTGTTTAAGAGATTTTGCCCTTAAAATGTTTTAAATGAATGCACAAACACTGGGTTCAAATCATTTGGGTGATCCCTACTAACTATATGAAAATGCAACATTAAAAAAGAATCAATTGATGACTTAAGCAAATGTTTCTAAACTTTTTTTATTAAGGTAAAGAAAACAAAGGTGAAGTTGTTTTGTTCTTACTTATTTTGGCTAGCAAAAATAAACTTTTTTTATTTTTAACCTAATGCAAAACTAGTCCCAAAGCAATAATAGGGAAGGTTATGACTTACCTATTACGGCGACCAACATACACTTGTCCAAATCCTCCTTTCCCAAGTTTCCTTTCAATTTTATACACTGGTGAATTTGCAATTTGAACCTGTACAAGAAAACTTTGGCCTGAGTGCAGATGCAAAATTAAAACAGTATAGAGAAGGGCATTATCAACTCTACATGCGCATATTAGTATGTCAAAATAAATATAAGACAATCATCATCATAATCAACTAGCACATTAAAACATCATGAAAAGCTCCCTGATGAAAAGAAAGGATAGCAACTTGCGCTATGTCCCTCTTCCTTAAGTGAACACTTTACTTATCAGTAATGCTACCAGTCAAATGCCAAAATACTTATAGTTGACAAGGAGCAAAGAAAACAATGAAAAGAAAACTGCAAATGCGGAAAAAAAGGGTTATACCACACATGGTAGATTATAAGCATTTTTGTCCCAGGAATATATACAGCAGGAAGAAAAAGCTTAGAAGAGCAACTAATAATACAAAAGGAATACCTAGGAAGAACCATCTAAAAAAGTTTAAAGCATAAAGACCTCCCCCTAAATGTAAATGTATATATGTGGTGAAATAGGACACTTTGCAAACCAATGTAAAAATAGGACAGCAAAAAAAGATAGGATAAATACATACCAAGAGTTAGGATTAGTACAAGGATGGAATGTAGTCAGTTTAGATGGAACAGAAGACGGTATAGATAGTGATATATGTTCAGTATACTCAGAAGAAAGTTTAACTGAAAGGTTAAAAAAATTTGACACAGTATTTATGTTAGAAGAATGGAATACCTATAGAGCATCAGTGTAAGCAAACCTGTAATCATGATTGGGAACACTTCTACAAGAACGTAATAGAAGGACAATGTAGATTTTGCCTAAAATATCTAACCCAAGAACATAGGACAATACGTAGAAAGTGCCTCATAATTTTATGTAGATTATGTGTAAAATTAAAATTTAATGAAGAGATACCAGTAAAAGAAAGTCAGCCTAAATTAAAAGCAAAAATAGACTATCCAGAAATAACACACCAACTCACAGAAAGAATAACATTGCTGGAAAAATAGAACAAAACATTGCAGAACAATTAAAAGACCAATCGAAAAGGAAAAGGACTTTACATAGAAGAGTTGGAGGAAGCAGAAGAAAATATAGATACTTATGCTGAAAAGATAACTGAACCATGTAATTTCAGTAGAGGAGCTTCCAAAGTAAACAACTTGTTAAATATAGTCTGTACATTAGTTTTTGAAGATAACTATAAGATAAACCTAACAGGAATAATCGACACAGGTGCAACAGAGACAACCTTGTTATTCTAATATTACTACTTTTTAGTATTACTTTTCTCCTCAAATTAATGATAAACGGCAATACATTTCTACTTTGCCTTGAATAAGGCAATAGAGACAACCTTGTTATTCTAATATTAGCGTGAAATATCACCAAAGGTACAACATATGTAAGGGGAATGCTGAAAAATTATGAAGCAGGAAAGAGAAAACGGGTGCAAAGATAATAACATTATAATTACGAGGATTATTCTCTGACCTGTTACTGTGCACAGAAACTCATGAAGGGTGTGTAGTGAAGGAAGTTTGAAACTCTGGATGTGTATATATCCGCATAACTACAAGAAAGAGGGGGAAAAGCAAGACAGAATTAACTCATAGCTGCAAACTAAAGCGAAAACATTGTCAAATCTATGATTAAAATTGAGTGATTACTTCTCGATTTGTCTTGTAAGGTGGCTCTTATCCCACAGACCAGCACGAGACAGATAACCCCACCTGAACAAAGTAACCAACATTGGGTAACTGAAGTTAATGATATACCGTCTTCATCCATAAATAAAGCTAATCCACGAAATGATATATAACATAAACTGTTTCTAGTCAAATAAGCAAAGCAAACAAGGATAGTTTCCCGGTAGTATATTATGAATTCCAGCTCAACAGTTTTGAGGTAACTCATTCAAATGAGTCCTGATTTATAACAATTCATTTATGAAAATAGATTAAAGCGACAACCAAGCAAGAAACTTTGTGGAAAGTCTGATTACTTTCCAGTCCTTTTCACTAGCAACAATTTCCCAAGTCTCTAACAACTCTGCATGGTTGATAACGCAGGTGATAGCTAAAGATTAAAGCGTACGTGTCTTGACATCAATAAGCAAAGAACAGTTATTTTTTCAGTGGCTTAACATTCTAAGACAACCATCCTTAACTTTTCTAACTAAGGGATTATTCACCTGATTCAATAGTTTTGCATTAACTCAATTCAAATACAGGGATAAACATGCTTCTCTAAGAAGTAGACCACATCCTACATTCAGCAGCGCATATTATAGTTTGGCATCAAAATTTTATATGCAATTTATTTTCAAGCAATTGTTATTGCATTCTATACCGCCTAGGTAGGAAAATGCCACCTGCCTACTATAAAAAATATATATGCGACCAGCAAGCTGAATAAATAGTTTTGCTACAAGTGAACAAACCTCTCAATAACTTTTTTCATTTCCATTGCATATTCTCTCTTGTCAGCCAGAGCAAGCAATGCACAGACAGCAGGCCCTTTTGAAAGGTTTAAACACGCTTCTGTACATAACTTAGACCTGCATAACATCGAAGAAAGGCCTTATGATTGTCAAGAATGTCCAATAGAAATGTCACGGGCAGAAGCTTTTCAAAGTAAAACAGCAGATGATGATTCACAACTATTACTGCCCATGTATTTAGTCTGTGAACAACTACCCTCTTCCCCTAAAAGTTATTGACTGATTTTAGCCCTAAATTTAGTAAAAATCAGCTAAAAACAGAGCATCTCTAACCACACAGATAATTTTTTTTATAACAAAAGCACATTTTCTACCAAGAATTCAAGAAAAATCTTGTAATTACCTTGTTCTCAAGTTTCGATCGCCAGGACGATAAGTACTGAACTTGCAAGTAAACACCGGTGCCTCATTTTCCCCTTAACCTGAAGCACCTGCGGACTACACTCAGGCTCACCGTCGAACTCGAACACAAACCTCGGATCCAGCTCAGATCTCACAGTCAAATGCAGCATCGCCGACGATCCTTTGCTCTCTCTCCCAACATTAACCCATCCATTATGAAACACGCATCGTTTTCCCACAATTCCCTTCAGATCCAACGGCCAAGTCACTTTCCCTACCAATCTCCCAGAGTTCACTCCGCATGTTGATCCTCTTCGTCCAGTGTAGATCGCGACCTTGAGCTTTCGATTTCGCCGCGAAGATGGCGGCCTTGGAGGCAATCTTGTCGAGATCGACCTGGCTGAGGTGGAAACTGGCGGCTAGGGTTAGGGTTTGGGGTTCTGGTCACCGCAGGAGTTGTCGTCAGGGACGAGGCTCACCGGCGAGGTTTGGTAGGGGAGCTTGTTGAGGCGGATCTTGCAGGAGCAAGGGGAGGTCGAGGGGTGAACGCCGCCGGAGCGCCCGGGGCGAGCGGCGGGGGGGGGGATCTTGAGGGCCAGCTTTCCGACGAGGACCCGCACGAATGGGCAAGGGTCCATTGAAGAGAGAGGACGAGGAACTTAATTTTCCCTTTTTTTTTCTAGGGTTAGGGTTTGGGGAAAGAGAGGATGAGGGTGGAGATTTTATTTGCAGAAAAGGTTCGAGAGAGAGTCGGTGAGATATTTATGAGAGAGAGTCGGTTAGAGAGGAGTCGGTTAGAGAGACAGTCAATATTAGCGTGAGGATATGGATGCGGAATTTATTATTGTACCAATATATTATTATTGAGATAATTGTATTTTACTAGAAAAACATACATAGGAGGTTTCTTATTGTAGAATGTTTCTTTTGAAATTATTAACCCTCTAAAATGAATCATCTTCTTACTTTTCTGCTAGCTATTTCTATAATGGTTTTAAATGATAAATAGATCTATTAATTACTGTAATTTTTTCTAATATACATATACTTGTATGAGAGTAAACGAGAAAATTATTTTATAGTTGTGTATGTGTAATAATTTACTTTGAAATTTAGGTAGCGTTTGCACTATTAGATTTTGGGTTATTGTTCTTGTCTTCTTGTCTCTAAAAGTGGTAACTGCTAATTGTTAAATACGAAGTAAGCTTCTTAAATACAATCTTTCTTTGAGGTTAATATGAGCTGTCATTAACAGTTCATGTTTAGAAATTTATCGTTAACATCTCCATATATTTAGGAGAAAAGATGAGACACTTCCGAAGTGGTCCCCCTTGCTATCCACCTGCAAAACTTATTATGATTTCAAAATAACATATTATTAATATATGTTTTTCTCTAATTATATTAAACTTTGTAACTTATATTTGAGAACCCAAAGGTTATGTGTATGTTTTTATTATGGATTTATTGGCATGGTTAACGTGGAGAATCAGGACTAGTGATAACCCCACAATAGGAGGTGAATAGACCAATCTCTTGAGATCGTATTGGTCTTTTCTCTATATAAACCTCCATCGTCCTACAAGTCCTACAAGGGAGGCTGCAATTCAACCTATCTAGCTGAGAGGTGCAAGAACCACCTTGCCTGCACCCATGCTAGTATCAGAAGTGCTCGACATGGAAAACTGTAAGTATCTATATGCAAACTTTGAGTAACATGACCTACTGTAGCCCAATAATTCTATCTTTGAAGTTATGAATTTTCCTTAACTATTCATGTTGAAATTTACCATTAGCCTCTCTGTATATTTAGGAGAAAAAGTACATGAGAAAGTTGATCCAGGGCTGGAACCAACCTATTGAGAGGGATTTGTCTTCTTTATTCCAGGAAAGATGAGAATTATCCACCTTATTATTGTAGAAAAGATAGAAATTGATGCATATTTGAGCATGTTACTGTGTGATGTATATATGCGTCTATTTTTGTGTGCACTGAGCTAGCAATCTGCAGCAGATTTTGTAGTAATAAAAAACAATTTAGCAAGAGTTTGTTCTTTTACCTCTTCTTATATTGCAGTAAGTATTTTATGGTATATTTTAATGACAGGTAATTTGAATTTCTATGTGTAGGTTTGGCTCTTAGAAGAAGAAAAACTACCAATTGATCAAGATCATCTACCATTGAGAGCTCATTGTTATTTGGCTTGGTTAATTGTCGGGGAGTATGTCACCTGACACTAGTAATCCCTTTTTGTCCCGCATGAATAATTTCTATCTTTATTTTCATTTCAAGAGAAATTAATCTATATGGCGCAAAATTCAAGAAGATATATTTGCACTATTATTACTTTGGCCTAATTTAAAATCAAATGTGTCAAAAGTTTAAACAAAATTTTAAGATCAAATTAGTAAAGGGGAAATTAGAGCTTCTAATGATAAAAGCCCAATCTACCAGCCTACAAGGAAAGCACCCTAGCCCAGTAACCTAACTCCCTCTCTCTCTCTGCTTTTGTTTCTCTTCGCCTTATCGCCATCCTCATCAAGAAGGAGGCGTAAAAATAAATAAATAAATAAATAATAAAAAATGAAAGAAAAAAGCGTGTGTTCTTGTCTTATGGCTATCATTATTAAATTATCTTATTTAATTTATTAACAAGTTAGTTAGAAGCTGATCGATCAAATCGAATTAGATCGGATCAATCTTGATGAGTGATCGGTTGTTCTTGTCCTCTCTATGATCACGGAGTTGGATCTGCTCTCGACTTGTTGTTTATGTTGGAGGATTGTAGATTTGTGGTCCGGAGCAGGGCTAGATGCGGAAAATGCGGGTAATTTTTATCTCATCTTAAGATCCGATCCCTTTCATTCTTCTCCTTTTAAGATTTTAATCTCTTTCTAACCGACTGACTGCTGATAACCAATCATTTTCGCTCTCTTTGGATTGCTAAAGAAATAAATTCGACGTCTGCAAAAAGATGCTACAAGATCAAAGTAAAAAGTTTCTTCGTTGACCTTGACCGATTAAATAATTGACCAATTAAATAATTGCTTCCCAGGCAAACCAATTCCTTTGGGTTATTTGCTTTTAAATTTAGGTTTACCAGGATAATTTGGTACTTTTGGGAATTCTTCTTTTATCATATTTAATTCTTTATTTCCTAGTTTCCTTACTGTTATTTAGGAAAGTGAATGTTTGTTGATTTCTCATCTTTTAATTGATTGGAATGGTTATATGCAAATAAAACAGTTGAATCAGTAATGTTTCCCTAACCACCAGCCAACATATGGCTAGGGATTTATGTTACGTAGTATGAGCCAATTGAAGATTGTATTATGCAGCTTTAAGGTTTAGATTTTCATTGGGACATCTATAACAGCAATGACGAGATATATACCATTTTGTATCATTTTCAAAATTTGCCAGAGATGGATTTCTTTACAGAGAATGGTGATGCTAATAGATACAAAATTCAGGACATTATAGGTAAAGGAAGTTATTGAGTCGTGTGTTCAGCAATTGATACATGCTTTAGGCTGTTGCTTCTTCTTTTTTGTGCGCGCTATATAATCCACCTTTTTATAAATATGAGTGTACTAATGGCTTATAATAATGACTTATAACATAAAACAAACATAATATTACCTTTTAAATTCCCCATAATGTTCTAAACATAAGATGTGAAATGAAAAGGGATTGTAATTAGATAACTCAAGATGGAGCTTTTTATTTATAAAGGAAACACAAAGTATAGGCGTGTATGCCTTTTACTTCAAAATTTGAAATTCAAAATTAGATGGTTTAACCATCAATCACTCCTTTATAATATCCCTCTTCTTATAATATTCTGAAGTCAAAAAATAAAAAATAAAAAAATTTTGCCTCATTGAATAAACGTGTGGATATTTTTAATTTCAAATTTTCAAAATGAGGGAGGGACGTGCGCCACTTGTTAGAGATGTATGCCTAGTAGTAAAATGCAAATCTTTTTTATACATAAATGAGGAATTTAAATTATTTCTTTTTCCATATCTTCCCATTCATGTAGTTTAGTTTCTCCTTTAATTTTCTTTTCACTCACAAAAAATAGATTTTGTTTTTGTATTTATCTTGTCTTTTCACTTGCTACTGCCATCCATTTACAGTTATAGTCTCATACTAATATGATAGCTAGTATGTTGTCATAATAGTAATCACTAATTTATCTTCAGTTAAATATAAGACCTCCGCATTATGACCACCAACCTATTCTCTCTATAAAAATAAGATATGAATAATTTTTTAATTTTCTAATAAGTTAGTGTGTTTGGCCTCAATCCTCCAATATCTTTGAAACTCTCACCAAATCCCCGATAACTTTCTTGTAGAAAACCCTCCAAATTATCATCATTAGTTCATGTTTGGTCAAATGATCAAAACACCCCCACCACCCAAAAAAATTGGTAGGAAACCCCAAAAAATTTTCGGTATAATGGAGTAACTCTAACTTCTAAAGTTGAAGTAATCAAGACTCTATAAAATAACTTCTATAAAATGAACTCACAAAGATATAGGAATCAAAACTAAAAGCAATTTAATCAAGTTGATTTTAACTTAGAGATAAAACAATTCCTAATTAAATTTGGATTGCATTTTAATTTATAAATAAAAAAATTTAGATGACTTAGATGCAGGGCTTAGATTTTTTTTGATAAAAGCTTTTTAATTGGATTTACAGGAGATCTTTTTTTTTAATTAAAGCTCCTTTCACCATCTCCAGCAAGCTTCTCATTGATACTTCAGTCTACTGCTCCCTCTCCCCCTCCACCTTGATGAAGCACTAGTCCTTTGTTAATATTGTGTGATTGATACATGTCCATTTCTTGCTTAGGATCTCTACAAATCATTAAATATGCATTTGTAGGTTTTTTTAGTTTTTTTCTTAATTTTTCCCTTTTTTTATATTTATCCATATTTAAACTGGACCACTATTGTAACTGACATTTTTTCTGCTTTGATCCGCATAAACCCCAAAAAGCCTAACTGGTGCCTCAAAGCTTCGCTCCGCTTTCCGCTTTTCATAACCTTGGTAGTAGTATTCGATAAGTTTTCCACAAGTCAAAGTTGTGATTGCCATAAACAAGTTTGTGCGTTCCATGCCTTCCATGACATAGTTCAGACTTTCTGCTCAGCGTGCTGTTTCTATGCTTACTCAGGCATCGTACATGTTCTCACATACAAACAATTGTTCTTGCAATCCCATGTGAAGAGTAATAACATTAATAAGTTTTATGATGAAGGCTCTTTACCTTTATGATACATTATAAATCCATTTTTTGTCCTATGTGAATAGTAATATCATTGGTAATTTTCAACCAATTGGCAATTAATTTTGGTGAGGCCAAAATTTATAACTTCAGGAGCTATAACCAAACAATTTTTAGTCATTTAGGAGCTATAACCACAATTTCAGGAGCTATAACCACGATTTCTCGTGTTGTAACCTATGATTTTCGGCTACTTTTAATTGTTTCGGCCCATTGGCAAAACATTTTGCAGACTAAAATTCATAATTTCTTGGGCTATACTGCACTATTTTTTATCGTTTTTAGTTATTTCGACCCAACCCTAACCCTAACCCCAATCCCCAACCCTAACCCCGACCCCAATCCTATTAGGGTTAGGGTGAGTTTTATTTACAAACATTTGGAAAACATGAGAGGACATATAAGTGCAAAATGAATGAAGCTATAAGGTAAGTGCTATTTAGCATTTTGATCAGGCTAACAAATGATCACATACTCATTTTTTATTTATGATAAAGGATTAGACATTTTATCGCCTTCATTATCCTCGCAAGCTGGCTAAGAAGCTTGCTAAAAGCAACATTAGTTATCAACTACAGATTTCTTCATGATAAAATTGACCGGAGAAGAACAAGAACAAGAAGATTTTGAGGCAACATAATGCAAGCAACAATAATTCGAAAGGGGCATTAAGAAACACCCCCCCCCCCCCAAAAAAAATCAGTTATAGCATACATCACATAATTGTCTTTTCTCTATCCTTATGCAGCATTAATCTTTAAACCATACTAAGTCTAACATGATAACACTCTTCATTTATGCAAATGAAAAATGTCCAGGCACATCTAAGACATTGATGTTTGAAGGGGTGGTATACTTTCAACCTCTTAATTTAGCCTTCCCTGCTTCTGATGCCCTCTCAGCAACAACCTTCGACATTCCAAACATCTGAAACATAATCTATCACAGCATTTACAGGGATGGCTGATAAAATAAATGAATGAAAACAAAGAATTAAGGAAAATGATTTGTTACCTTCTTGATGGTCTTTTGGAAACAAGTTTTGTGTTCATCCATGGAAGCATGAATGAACTCGTCAATGTGATCCTTAACATCCTCCAAGAAAGTAGCACTCTCTGACTTCTTCTTCCTGCAAGATTGCATAGTTGGATCAATTTTCTAAGCTTGTTGTTGCCCTCCAGACTGAGTCTTCTGTGATTCCATCTAGAAATCGTGGATATTACTAGTTGAATCTGACTGTAGGAAAAGCAAACAAATAAGAAATTTGCTAGAACTTTGCAGATAATATCCTGAAATATAACTGCAAGAATAAACCAAATGAAATTTATTTCAAACGGCTCAAAATACATTTTAGAAGGAGTATCTATCACTGCATCATTCTTTTAGTTACTAGAAAATAAACAGATTAGATGCATATATGACTAAGATGAACTCCCAACAGTTTTACAAAAACTAACAAGGCACAGTTCTCATAGTAATAAGTTAATTTTCACATTATGCCTCTGCTGATTGGATGTGACCCTCTCAGCAACTACTATGGTTTTCTTAAGAGAAAAGGGTTTCTCCATGTAATGAAGTAACAGACTCATAACCGCAAGCCGAACACTGGATCATATGTGCACAATATTCTCAGCAACTACTATGGTTTTCTTAAGAGAAAAGGGTTTCTCCATGTAATGAAGTAACAGACTCATAACCGCAAGCCGAACACTGGATCATATGTGCACAATATTCTAAATGAGAGAAAGAACCAGGAAGCTCATTATGAATCTACATAAAACACTGTTTGTATAATCTAATATGTGACCGTCTCTGCTTCTTTTATTTCCTTAGCGGGTTCGGGTTTGGGAACCCAAATAGCCCAAAACGTACCCAATTCAACAAACCCTCAATATTGACCAATATTCACCAAAAACGGCCGATATTAACGTATATATATGGTGGCCGATATTTCAGATATATCGGGAAAAAAGTCACAAATTGGAAAACGATATAATTTCATTAATATCGTCTCAGAACCTTATCAAACCCGATATATCGGCCGCAATAGCGATATTGCGACCGATATTTAATACATTGATCAGGAGCAACCATGCCAAATTAGAACCATAATTTTAGCAACCATGCCAAATTAGAACCATAATTTCTGAAACTCCGTAGTACAACCTATTAAATTGCTTAGGCTAATATGATTTCAAACAAAACATCGAGGTGATTAGTGTTACTCCAAAACTTATAGTTCTTCCTTTATTAGGAATATCACATACCAGCTCACCCGGAACGAATCACCTAATCCATATGTAAAGCTAACACACTATAGCACTCTCTTGTCTTTTGGATATCAGTGAGGTGATAAATAATCTTATCAAAACCTTCTCATTTCTTCAAATATTAAATAATACGAAAAGTAACAATAAATCTACTCCTCACGGATATTTATTCTAACAAAGGTATTGCAAAGTACCATAAATGCAAACCGGAGGAGAATACATCTTAGAAGAAACTAATTTACATTCTTAGGTACCCAGAATTCAATATCTGGCTCCTAGTTTAAATTTAACAACTGAACGAAGTATTCCTGCAAAACCGCAATTTCAATTAACACATTATAATTGGACAAGAAACTAAAAACTGCACAATTTATTTATCTTTTAACGTATAGAACACTATAAATTTTGTGCACATAAAGAATAACCTCTGCATCAAAGAAGGTATCAGTTTGCCACTTGTTATCAACACTTCCTACTCGAGTTACACATACTTAACTATGGCCAGATTATAGACTATGGATGGAATAAATTAGTTGAAATTTGAGTTCCTACACATTTGCACAAACATTGATAAAAAAAATATCTTCGCCGTAACCATCTTCAAGTTTCTCATGTAAGGGGAAAAATGGACACCTATTTTTTTATCAATGTTTATGCAAATGTGTGTAGGAACTCAAATCCTGCTGCAGCGGCACGGGACCTTCCCGCATGCCACAAATGACCCACAAATAGGAAGAATCCTAGAACAAAATGAGAAGTAGCTAACCAACTTCTAGGAGAGACATAATTGACTGCATTGATTTTAGTAGCTACACACATTCTGTATGGGTCATTTATGTTCACAAGATGGTTAATTTATTCTTTGATGCACCTATAATTTGAGTTCTTAATTTTCTATTTTCTCTATTCTATTCTTCATCTTATCTTCATAAGATTTTCGGTGTCTAAATATGGCTACATATGAACCCAATATATAGGATTAGACTAGCCTTATATATTTTAATTTCAAACACATCATAATTGTTCAAAACTTTATCCATAACAATTAGAGATAGAATAGAATTGTTCAAAAACTCTATCCATAATAATTAGAGATAAAATAGAATTTTTATGGCATGTAAACCTTTTCTAATGACATTAGTGAGACCAATTGGATCCCATATTGCGAACCAATTTTAAATCAACTTAATAATTTTAATTCAACAATCAAATCCTTATCTGACCAACTGTTCATAAAATCACTTCCATAATATGTGATTAATTATTTAAAATAATATCTTACATTCAGTCCCCTCCAATAATATTTATTTTAGGCAATTCTTTTGAGCGGGACAATTCACCTATTTGCTTATGCCCAAATTGTAATTCCCAGAAACATAAATAAAAATCATTTTAAAATATCAAAATATTTTATTTTTATAAGAAAATAAATTTTAAAAAATATTTTCAAAAATCACCCGTTGGCGAGAATTTTATAACTTTATGGGAATGCATAATAAATTAAGTGCGTGCCTATGACATGCACCCAAAGGATCCCCATTCCTAGTGGTTGAGATCCGCCACCACATCTCACATGTCGGTGTCATACATAATAACCTATTATAACAAGTGTTGGTACCCCAAAAAAGTTTTTATTAATCCCTATTCGAAAGTCAACATGAATTTAATCTCACGCCAAAATAAGCGAATTCAGGGCCGAAGGGGACCTCTCTGCTCTCACAAGTGTTCGGCTACTACAGTAGTCGACTGCTACAGTAACCGACTCTATTGTTACAGTAGCCGGCCCTTTCACTGTAATGCCGAGGCGGTCGGTCGACCACCTGCGGCGTTCGGACCTCTTTCTAGTCGATGCGCTACGGTAGGCCGACTTCGCCCTTCTGATAACTTCGATTAGAACTCTGGTCATGCTGATGCCGGCCGGCGAAGGCGTCATTAGTCGTCCTGCTACAGTTGGCCGACTCGCCTGCTACAGTACCCTCGTACGACTTGCTACAGTAATAGTGCTAGAGTACTTCCTGCTGTAATGGTTGGCCTTGAGCCCCGGGTCAACAACAAGTTAACATCACAATTAATGGCGCTGTGCTGGCCACATGGCTTTTGTAGTCATTCTCCATACCTCACATCAAATCAATGGTGACTCTTTCCACACATAAGCTAACATGTGTAAAACTAATGCTAAAGTAACCAGCTTGCCCCTCACTCATTCCTAAAAAGAGAGAAACCATTCTCAAAAGAGGGGGTACGCCTTCTTCTCCCCTGCACTCTTCAATTAAGAACTCTTACTGTTTATTTTCTTCTCCACTCAAGCTCAAAATACTGACTTGATCGTCGGAGGTACAACGGGGGAAACAAGCCCCGTCCTCTCACGAGTTTCTACCTGTGCAGGGAGGAAAAACAACCCAACTCAGAGCTAGGTATTCAGGGGAGAGAGCGGATCCTCATCACCATCAATATCAGATTCCTTTCAACTGTGTGATTATATACATCAACAAGGTCCAACGGCCCACAATCCCCGGATGCATTCGGCTCGACAATCCTCTATTATAAACAATTGAATCTGATTTTAGATATCTGATGTGGGACTAAAATTTACTTGGCAACACTCAAAGCAAAGATTCAATTCATAGAACTTCTCCTCTCCTCCTTCGCTCACCTACAACAAGTTATCAACTTGAATTGATTTCATTAATTTTGATCTCGAAATGACCACCTGCAAGTTTTGAAATCAACCCGCCCGAACTCAGATTCACGTGTAATTTCTCTTGCTTTGATCTCCATCAATTTTAGGGTTTTATTCTTCGTCTTTTTTTTGTTTTGATCAATTGAGATCCCTCTTCTCGAGATCCGCCTTCCCTTCTCTCTGTATCCCAATTCGAAAATCCTCCCTCTTCAAATCCGATCGAGAGAGGAACAAAAAAAGCCCAAAATGTTTGAGTCTTTAGGGTTTGGTCCTCCTCTATTTGCCCTTACCTTTCCTCAACCAGATTGGTAAGTCACTTCTCCGAGAGCTCCAATTAGCCATGGTCATCGTGAATGAGAAATAAGAAGAAAAAGTCAAGCTTTTTTGATCTCATGATGTCATTCATCGGATCTTATCTTTTGATCATTGTTTTTTAAGCAATAGATCTTGGGTCTGTTTTAATTTAGAGTTTCTTAGCTGTTTGATGTAAAAATAGTCTATTTTAATTTCAGATCGATCAATAACTTTTTGTCAGAAATGGTAGCAACTTGAGGGAAAATTCTTAAATGGCTCAGGTTTGTCAATTTAGCAATTGTTCTTTATTTTTAGTTTCAATAATTTGTTTATTGGACTTAATTAATAATTTTTCTAGCATAATGGTTAGGGTTAGGGCTAGGGTTAGTGTTGGTGTCACGCCCCGCTTCCCAAAATACCCGGAAGCGGTACGTGAACAAGCCCGCGACGTATTGGATTGAGGAGAAATACGAATAATAAAAATATTTCTCCTCAATCTAATACGCCAAGCGTCAAGTAACAATAATAAGAATCACAGTCACAGATCCCAATCACAGCCAGTAAGAATAAATAATAATCCAGAACAGAAGAATACATATCACCAAAATGAAATAACATCTAGGACTATAAAAGAGTCCACATATCTGAAATAATTCATGTGGCTAAAGAAACTAGAGAGTCATGAAACAAATGTCAACTGAGTTAAAATGGAAATACTGAAAGAAGTCTAAAGTTCATCAACTACTGAAAACAAAAGGAAACTAAGCTTATTTCGATCTACTCCGTCGTCGGAAGGTTCTCTGGCGAGAAACTCGGCTCAAGTGTATTTGCATCTTGGACACATTCGTCATCTAAATCGGCGTACACCAAGAGAATAGATGCGTCGGCGTGTATAACACGGCAAGATCCCACAAGAAATAGCGATATAATAATAATGCAAATAAATGCGATGTCGAGAAAATGCGAGCGAATATAATAGGGTGAAGTGATGCATGCATACAACTAAGTGACCATATAAACAACCGGAAAACTCGGCATTCCAAACAACGATGGCGGGTAACTAACCATTCGTCATAGTCTCGGATCTACATCTCATTTAAAGTCAAGGCTCATATTAATCGGATAGCGGCGGTTCATTATCCTCTGGCGCATCAATACGCGGAACAACGAGCGGTCAAAGGACTACATGCAATCAGTTCCGCTTGTCCGTTCAGCGAGACTCGGTGACTAAGCGATTTCAGCCCGCGTCGCGAAAACAAGATCAGCGGCCCAACAAACCAGCCCCAAGTCGCGGAAACAAGGTCACAGCGCAGTGCGGAAGATACATAAACAGCCACATCCGAATACATGAACCAAGACTTTCCCATCCCACGGTCTCAGGTAAATCAAGTCAACGATGCCGATGTATTAACACGGGTTCACCTCATACATGGTCAACACACACATGTCACTAGGTCATGTTCATGACAACCAAATCCCTAAGTCATGAACTACTACGGTTCTGGACACAATATGACTATGTATAACTGCAATTAACATGTCATATGTGCAAATACTCTGCGTGTCGGTGTCGTGTATCATGAACAGTAACGTGAATAACTATCAACAACGGTGCGACATGAAAATGCGAAACAGGAGAAGTTAACCACATGAAATGACGCAGTTTTTAACATAAATTCCCATAAAAATACTTTAACTAATTCCCAACTTAATTATCCAATATTTCAACTAAAAATATACTTTTTCTCTTTAATTTCATTTATGAGCGATAACTATTTTCTCTTCCATAAATCACTCTATTTCTTTTCTTTTTCAACAAAACCTCTTAAAATATTTCAAAGATTCTTTTTCTCCCAAATAATTTCTTTAAATCATAACAATTACTTAAAATACTTTTTATGCCAAAATAAATTATTTTCACCAAATAATTTCTTTAAAAATATTTTCATAATTATAATAAATACTAGAGATATCCTAAAATACATTCTTTCTTTCAAATAGCACGACATTAATCATGGATCAATTCTAACCTATCCAATCATCACGGATAATTTTATACTACCGAATATTCACGAAATGTAAATGTTAGCTGTGCATATGATATCAAATTGTACGAACTAACTATACATATCTGAAATAATTCATAATAATCTAAAATATAAAATCTGAGTCAGCGGTATCGGGATCTTGCCCTACGGTAGAAATCGGTGTTGTCGCGACGGTGCAGCCAGGCCCTGCGACGGCCCGCGGCGGCTCAATGGCGTGCGGGGCTGCTGCGGCGACTCAGATCCATTAATACTCGCCAGTCTGAAAGACAATCAGAACTCAGAAAAATAAAGCAATAATAAAACATGAAAATCATCGCGGTTTCGGGCGGATAAACAAAGTCGATAAAATCGAAATGAACAAAATCGAAGTCATGGAAAGATGGATCACGGGGAGAGAGAGAGAGAGAGAGAGAGAGAGAGAGAGAGAGAGAGAGAGAGAGAGAGAGAGAGAGAGAATTTGGTTTTTGATTTTTGTTTTGAAAGGAATCAATATCATATATATATATAGGGTTAGGGTTAGGGTTAGGGTTTGGCTATATTACAATATAATAATTAGAAAATTAATTATTATAATGATAAACGTACCGGATACCAAGCTCAGGTTTACAAAATCATAAATAATATCAATAATCAAGATTATGACTAAAAGTATTCATCGCAATTATTGAATTTATAATGTAGTTAAATCATAAACATAAACATAAAACTCTATTTTGAATTAGTAGAATCACGAAAATTTGAGAAAATATTAATAATACTTTTAGAAAATAATATTTAATTTTATTAATTACTAAGAATAATATTTAATATTTAAATACCAGAAAAATAACATTTAATATGTAAACACTAGAAAATAATATTTAACTTTCAAATGCTAGAAAATAATATTTAATATTAGAAAAGCAATATTAGAAGATATGTATCGAAAAATATTGGGAAAATAATACTAGAAAAATATATACAGAAAATATTAGAAAATACGTGTCGAAAATTCACGGGTGTTACAGTTGGGGCTAGGGTTAGGGCTAGGGCTTGGGCTAGGATTAGGGTTAGGGTTAGGAATAAGGTCAGGGCTAGAGTTAAGGTTGGGCAAGGGCTAGGGCTAGGGTTAGAGCTAGGGTTAGGGTTTGGGCTAGGGTTAGGGCTAGGGCTTGGGCTAGGATTAGGGTTAGGGTTTGGGCTAGGGTTAGAGCTAGGGTTAGGGCTAGGGCTTGGGCTAGGATTAGGGTTAGGGTTAGGGCTAGGGCTTGGGCTAGGATTAGGGTTAGGGTTAGGGTTTGGCTATATTACAATATAATAATTAGAAAATTAATTATTATAATGATAAACGTACCGGATACCAAGCTCAGTTTACAAAATCATAAATAATAATCTTAGATCCATAATCAACCATGCATAAATACTAAATAACTAAAATAGTAACCAAATGTTAAGAAACATAACCATGTCCAACATAATCAGTTAATCACATTGAAAAAAAATAAAAGCGATTGAAAAAAAGATGAAAATAGGTTAAGAGTTAGTAATGGGCTCGGGTTTGGGTTATGAGTTCGGGTTTAGGTGGGTTTTAGTTTAAAATTAGATTTTTTAGGTAAAAAGCTAGGCGGGGCTAAGCGACCTAGGCGGACCTAAGCGGCGCTAAGCGTTGCCTATTTTCTAATTTATTTAATTATAATAATTCACAAAAATATGTATTAACTATTAAGTTCATATCAAATTGTACGAACTAACTATACATATCTGAAATAATTCATAATAATCTAAAATATAAAATCTGAGTCAGCGGTATCGGGATCTTGCCTACGGCCAAATCGGTTGTCGCGGCGAGTATGGCACGGCGGCAGCGCCACGGCGGCTCAATGGCGCACGGACCGCACGACGACCAGATCCGGCCGAGCTGGCGCGACGCCGGACCGCGGCAACGCAGGAGGAGGCACGAGGCGGCTGTTCGGCGAGAATGATGGCCGAGGTGGCGAAGGCGCCGACGGATTCGCCTGGCCACGGGCTGGGCGAGCGAAGCGAGAGAGGAGGAGGGCGACCGGGAGGGGAGGCGGCGGTCGGCGACCGTCCGGGCAGAGAGGAAGGCGGCGGGTCGTGGTGAAGGGATGAGGCGCCGGTGGGGGCGAGGACGCGGGGTCGGGTCGACGGGCTGGGCAGGGGAAAGATGAGGGCGGCGGTGGATCTGGAACGGAAAGAAGAGATGGATGGGAGAGAGAGAGAGAGAGAGAGAGAGAGAGAGAGAGAGAGAGAGAGAGAGAGAGAGAGAGAGAGAGAGAGAGAGAGAGAGAGAGAGAGAGAGAGAGAGAGAGAGAGAGAGAGAGAGAGAGAGAGAGAGAGAGAGAGAGAGAGAGAGAGAGAGAGAGAGAGAGAGAGAGAGAGAGAGAGAGAGAGAGAGAGAGAGAGAGAGAGAGAGAGAGAGAGAGAGAGAGAGAGAGAGAGAGAGAGAGAGAGAGAGAGAGAGAGAGAGAGAGAGAGAGAGAGAGAGAGAGAGAGAGAGAGAGAGAGAGAGAGAGAGAGAGAGAGAGAGAGAGAGAGAGAGAGAGAGAGAGAGAGAGAGAGAGAGAGAGAGAGAGAGAGAGAGAGAGAGAGAGAGAGAGAGAGAGAGAGAGAGAGAGAGAGAGAGAGAGAGAGAGAGAGAGAGAGAGAGAGAGAGAGAGAGAGAGAGAGAGAGAGAGAGAGAGAGAGAGAGAGAGTGGGTTTGGGTTGGTTGGGGTTAGGGTTGGGGATAGGATTAGGGCTAGAGTTAGGGTTTGGGTTTGGGTTTGGGTTGTGGTTAGGGTTAGGGTTAGGGCTGGGGTTAGGGTTAGGGATAGGGTTAGGGTTGGGGATAGGATTAGGGTTAGGGTTGGGGCTGGGGTTAGGGATAGTGCTTGGGTAAAAGTTAGGGTTAGGGTTTGGGTTAGGAGTTAGGGTTGGGGTTTGGGTTAGGAGTTAGGGTTAGGGTTAGGGTTTGGGCTAGGGTTAGGGCTAGGGCTGGGGTTTGGGTTAGGGTTAGGGTTTGGGTTTATGTTAGGGTTAGCGCTAGGACTGGGGTTAGGGTTACAGTTAAGGTTAGGGATGGAGATAGGGTTTGTGTTGGGGTCAGGGTTATGGCTGGGTCTAGGGTTAGGGTTAGGGTTGGGGTTGGGGTTGGGGCTAGGGTTATGGCAAGGGCTAGGGTTAGGGATGGGGTTTGGGCTAGGGTTAGGGTTAGGGTTGGGGTTGGGGTTAGGGTTGGGGATAGGATTAGGGTTAGGGTTTGGGCTAGGGTTAGGGTTAGGGTTAGGGTTGGGGTTCGGGTTAGGGTTAGGGTTAGGGTTAGGGTTAGGGTTGGGGTTAGGGTTGGGGTTAGGGTTGGGGTTAGGGTTAGGGTTAGGGTTAGGGCTGGGGTTGGGGTTGGGGTTTGGGTTGGGGCTGGGGTTAGGGTTATGGCTAGGGCTTGGGTTAAGGTGGGGGTTAGCGCTAGGGCTAGGGTTAGGGCAAGGGCTAGGGTTAGGGTTAGTGTTAGAGTTGGGGTTAGGGTTTGGGTTGGGGTTGGGGTTAGGGTTATGGCTAGGGCTTGGGTTAAGGCGGGGGTTAGCGCTAGGGCTGGGGTTAGGGCAGGGCTAGGGTTAGGGTTAGGGTTAGTGTTAGGGTTGGGGTTGGGGTTTGGGTTGGGGTTGGGGTTGGGGTTTGGGTTAGGGTTAGGGCTGGGGTTGGGGTTGGGGTTTGGGTTGGGGTTAGGGTTGGGGTTCGGGTTGGGGTTGGGGTTAGGGTTAGGACTGGGGTTGGGGTTGGGGTTTGGGTTAGGGTTAGGAGTTAGGGTTGGGAGCTAGGGTTATGGCAGGAGCTGGGGTTGGGGCAGGGCTAGGGTTGGGGTTAGGGTTAGGAGTTAGGGTTGGGGTTAGGGTTAGGGTTGGGAGCTAGGGTTATGGCAGGAGCTGGGGTTGGGGCAGGGCTAGGGTTGGGGTTAGGGTTAGGGCTAGGGTTAGGGTTAGGGTTGGGGTTAGTGTTAGGGTTAGGGTTGGGGTTGGGGTTGGGGTTTGGGTTGGGGTTAGGGTTAGGATTGGTGATAATCACATTTTAATGACATTTTAATAACCTCATTATCTATTTTATATGAATAAATATCACGCTAATAATTGTTTTATCTTAAATTGCGAGGTTAATGGAGTATTAATGAATAAAAGCTCAAATGACTCAAATCCTCTGAATTTCTACCAATTTTTGAAGCCCAAATATGAAGACAAGCGAAGGCCCAAGATACCAAGGGGATCCAAGAAGAATTCGTGCAAAAATATCAAGAAAACACAAAATCCGTTGGGAACCAATCGGTTGACCAACCGGTTGGCCAACCGGTTGGCTAACCGATCGGCCAACCGATTGGATTGCACGCAGAATCCGAATCTGAGGCTGATTTCTCTTTCCTTTTTTACCAAGTTTGATCCAATGGCTGCATGAACCGTTGGGGTATAAATAGGGGTAGTATCTGAGGGTTTAGAGGTGTGAAATATTTTGTAAAACTCCTTTTGGAGAGAAAGGGTTGCTCTTGTTTTAGAGTACCTTTCATTGTAATAATTTTTCCTCAATAAATAAATATTTTCTCCCCTTCAATCCCATCTTCTTCTTCTTGTTCAAGGACCGAAAGGAGGATGAGTTGATGATGATGAGTTGCAGGTTTTTCTTTATTTCTCTTTCTTTCTTGTTATTTATTAGCTTTTGTAGTTTAGATTTAATTGCTTTGTAGTTTAGATTTAATAGCTTTTGTAGTTTAGATTTAATTGCTTTGTAGTTAGATTAGTTTAGAATTTTTCTTTTCTTTTTATTTTCTTTCTTTTTCTATTTGTTTGAATTTCCCAAGATGTTGAACTAAACTCTTGTGGGGATCTAGGTTGCATGAAACTAGTCTAATCTCTTTTGTGTTTATGAATCATCTCTCTTATGCTTAAAAATCATGTTTAGGTTAATCAACTAGAGAACTAATCGATAGAAGAAGAATTTGATAGTTTATGCTTTCCTTAAGTGGTTTGATAGGCTATGCTTATGAATTCTAGGATTATTATCTTGTTATTACTCTCTTCATGAGTTTGAATTTCAATTAGGTGATAATTTGATAAGTTATGCTTTCCTTAAGTGGTTTGATATCTTATGCTTAATAAATCTAATATGAGATGTGGTAAAAAGAGAATTTTTCATAGATTATAATTTGAGTTAGCTAGTGGATTCAATTCTAGATTCCTTCATCTCTCTTATTGAATTCTCATCTTTTTAATTGTGATTCCTTTCACACACAATCCAATCCACTCTCTCATCACTTCATCATGCTTTCATACTATCTTGAATAAAACCCTAATTGTCCGCATAATTTGAGGCGAACTTGAATCAAACACTTCCTATTTCCGTTCCTCGTGGGATCGACAATCTTAAATACTATAACTTGACAATGGTTGTGCACTTGCGACTATAAAAGGTAAACACTCGTTTTTGCCCATCAGTTGGGGTTAGGATTAGGATTAGGGTTGGTGTTTGAATTGGGGTTGGGGTTGGGGTTTGGGTTAGGGTTGGGGTTAGAGTTTGGGTTGGGGTTTGGGTTGGGGTTTGGGTTTGAGTTGTGGTTGGGGTTATGGTTAGGGCTGGGGTTGGGATTAGGGTTTGGGTTGGGGTTTGGGTTAGGGTTAGGGTTAGGGTTAGGAGTTAGGGTTAGGGCTAGGGTTAGGGTTAGGGCTAGGGTTAGGGTTGGGGTTTGGGTTGGGGTTAGGGTTAGGGTTGGGGTTAGGGTTGGGGTTGGGGTTGGGGTTTGGGTTGGGGTTGGGGTTGGGGTTTGGGTTAGGGTTGGGGTTAGGGTTAGGGTTAGGGTTAGGGTTGGGGTTGGAGCTTGGGTTTGGGTTGGGGTTTGGGTTGGGGTTAGGGTTAGGGCTAGGGTTAGGGTTAGGGCTAGGGTTAGGGTTGGGGTTAGGGTTGGGGTTTGGGTTAGGGTTGGGGAGTTAGGGTTGGGGTTGGGGTTGGGGTTGGGGTTGGGGTTGGGAGTTGGGGTTAGGGTTGGGGTTAGGAGTTGGGGTTGGGGAGTTAGGGTTAGGGTTAGGGCTAGGGTTGGGGTTGGGAGTTGGGGTTAGGGTTAGGGTTAGGAGTTAGGGTTAGGAGTTAGGGTTGGGGTTAGGGTTGGGGTTGGAGTTGGGGTTGGGGTTGGGGTTGGGGTTGGAGTTAGGAGTTGGGGTTGGGGTTTGGGTTGGGGTTGGGGTTTGGAGTTGGGGTTGGGGTTGGGGTTAGGATTAGGATTAGGGTTGGGGTTAGGGTTGGGGCTAGGGTTGGGGTTGGGGTTTGGGTTGGGGTTGGGAGTTGGGGTTGGGAGTTGGGGTTAGGGTTTGGGTTTGGGTTTGGGTTTGGGTTGGGGTTGGGGTTTGGGTTGGGGTTAGGGTTGGGAGCTGGGGTTGGGGTTGGGGTTGGGGTTGGGGTTAGGGTTAGGGTTGGGGAGTTAGGGTTGGGGTTAGGGTTGGGGAGTTAGGGTTAGGGTTGGGGTTGGGGTTGGGGTTTGGGTTGGGGTTTGGGTTGGGGTTAGGGTTAGGGTTGGGGTTAGGGTTGGGGTTAGGGTTAGGGTTACGGCTAGGGTTAGGGTTGGAGATAAGGTTAGGGTTGGGGTTAGGGTTAGGGTTATGGCTAGGGCTAGGGTTACGGTTAGGGTTAGGGTTAGGGTTTGGGTTGGGGTTTGGGTTGGGTTTGGGTTGGGTTTGGGTTTGGGTTGGGACTAAGGTTATGACTAGGGCTAGGGTTAGGGTTGGGGTTGGGGTTGGGGTTAGGGTTAGGGTTAGGGTTAGGGTTGGGGTTGGAGCTTGGGTTTGGGTTGGGGAGTTAGGGTTAGGGTTTGGAGTTGGGGTTGGGGAGTTAGGGTTGGGGTTGGGGTTAGGGTTAGGGTTGGGGAGTTAGGGTTGGGGTTGGGGTTGGGTTTGGGTTGGGGTTAGGGTTAGGGTTAGGGTTGGGGTTAGGGTTAGGAGTTGGGGTTAGAGTTTGGGTTGGGGTTGGGGTTAGGAGTTAGGGTTGGGGTTGGAGCTTGGGTTTGGGTTAGGGTTGGGGTTGGGGTTGGGGTTAGGGTTAGGAGTTGGGGTTGGGTTTTTAGTTGGGGTTGGGGTTGGGGTTGGGGTTAGAGTTTGGGTTGGGGTTGGGTTTGGGTTTGGGTTGTGGTTGGGGTTAGGGTTGGGGTTGGGGTTGGGGTTGGGGTTAGGGTTGGGGTTAGGGTTAGGAGTTAGGAGTTAGGGTTAGGGTTGGGGTTGAGGCTAGTGCTAGGGTTGGGGTTAGGGTTGGGAGTTGGGGTTTGGGTT
>CM022701.1:99160787-99165787 GCA_012295165.1 Asparagus setaceus | reverse complement strand
TATATAAAGATTAACTTCTATGGTCCAAGACTTGTGCTTGATCTATCTAGCAATTTGTTTTTTTTGGACTAACAGTAGCTGTAATACCCCAACCTTTAGTCGCAAATGTAGCATTGACTAGCTAATATTTAGTTGTAATACCCCAACCTTTACTCAAAGAAATTTCAATGGGTTTAAACAGATAGTCAAGAGTCTCAAATGTAGCATTGACTAGCTAATTTTGACGATGGTTTAAGTCAAACATTGGGTTGCACTTTCTGAGTTCCAGGACTTACATCCTAACGAGCCTGAGAGGCAAAGGCATGACAAATGTTATGGACCCTTTTTATGAGGCAACGAGGACATCATATACATAAGGTGGTGTGATTATGATACTTATAATGACTAATCAAGTTTAGCTCATTATCAACCACTAGATGATACCATCTGAACAAAGTTATTTAGTAGTATTTGAAAGTAGGTTACCCAGTTACCCTAATTTACGTACTTATATAAATGCGGGAAAGACATTCTTTGCAACTACTACTTTTTTGACATTAACTATCGAGTTTATCTGTTTACAAATTTGCATTAACTATTGTGAAAACTTATTCCTACTACGCAATGTGTAGACACAAGGGAAAAAAAAACTCTTATGACTTGGATTGAGATACAATATCCAACAAAGAAATCTGATTTAAAAAAATTCCTAGCAACATAAATAATTTATTTACTTCATTTTATTCCGGAACAAAAGAAAAAAAAAGTTCGATGTATTTAGGATTGCTAAATAGAGGAAAATTCTCTCTCCCACTCCTTGTTCAACTCTTTTTACCATCCGCTAGTTGCCCCATTTTCCGCACTAGCGACTTAAAAATTGATGGTTGCAAAAGAACTCCGATAAATAAAAAAGAACAAAGAAAAAAGATATTAAAAAATACCATTAAGCCTCATCTCCTAGAAAATTAAGAGAAAACTCCAAATTTGATTTTGGAGGCTTTTGTGTTTGTGTCCCGTTGGGCCGTTGCCCATATTCCAAGGCTCTCCTTGGGATTTTGGAACAACAACAAACGGGATACTACCATAATTTCTTCTTCTTCCTAAAATCTTTTATTGCAATATCAAGGTAGGAGAGGGAAATTTCTCTCTCTCTCTCTCTCTCTTTTGTTTGTTTGGAGATTTAGATTTTTATAATTTGAATTTCAAAGACAAGCATTCAAAATGACGGCATGCAAGAGAGAGCTGTGAGATCTAACATAGAATTTTGGCTATGACAGGGCTCGTTTTGACTTAAATTGAGGTAACAATGGTTTTTAAGATTATGTTATTGTATTTATTTGATACATTTTATAGGCTTAATTGCACATAAAACCCTAATAATATCATTGTTTGTCACTGTAGTTTATTGTTGCAGGTAGACCCCTAGGTTAAATTTTTTGACTCTTTTACCCTCAGGCCTTAGATAGACACTAATTTCACCTAGAGGCAATATTTGCCAAAATTTTACAAGGGTCAAAAAGTCAACAAAATTTAACTTGAAGGATCTATCTAAAATTTTACAAGGGTCAAAAAGTCAACAAAATTTAACTTGAAGGATCCATCTGAAAAAATGAAATTGTAGGGGTGAAAAATGCAATAAAATAATACTAAGGGGTCTATGTGCAGTTAACTTTTTCTTATATTGTATATAATTTTTTTTGGATAAATACTAGTGCATTTATGGTTCTCTATACATTAGTTAACTTATACATGTCCTTACTATTGCATGACATGATTTTTGCAAATATGGTTTCGATTTAGAATTTGGTCCATGTATATATATTTCCGTATTATCCTTTTGTATCTCTTCTCATAATATGTGAAACTTTGGTGTGCTAAGTTATAGTTCAAGTAAAGCATCGGCAAAAATGTTGGATACGATACCTCCCGTGAAAGTGAAAGGTGGCCTTCTAAAAGGTCTGAAGTACATCTCAAATATATTTGGTGAGTTTGATGTTTGCAATTGCAGTACACATTTAGATTTATCATTCTTAAACCTTGAAATTTATGCAGAACAAGAAAAAGAACAAGAAATGGTGATAGGCCGTCCAACCGACGTCAAACATGTGGCACATATTGGATTTGATGGACCTGTTGTAAATAATCCTACTTGGGTAATTTAAATTTCCTTAATAATTTAGAAATTTTCAAGTTTTTGTAATTGCATTGGGGTAAATTGCCAGAACCCCTTGATCTCTATCCAGATTTTCAAGAAACCTACCCATCTATTAAGTTCAACAAAAAGAACCCTCTCTGCTCAGAACTTTTGTACATTGATACGAGAATGGATCTTTTCTCATCAATGAAGAAGATAATAGAACATATTAAGGATAATTGTAGAATTTAAATTTAATCGTCCCATATGCATGACAAGTTTACTAAAGTTGTTAGAAAACGAATAACGCTAGTAATAAGTAAAATAATAAGAGTGTTTATCATTGAACTTAGCACATGAGAGGATTTTTTAAAACTGAGTTTTCTTGTAATTTACCCCTAGATTTTCTTTTCCCTCTCATTTTACTAATTGTCAATTTTGTCTCGAAAAAAACTTAACAGATGACTGAGTATCATTCGGCACCATTGAGTACCACATTTGGTCAGGACCATAGAGAAACTGGCTCACCAAAATCTGCATCTCAAGGTTAGGCTTGAAAATCTTTTGTTGATCTAGTTTGTCTTTTGGCTAATAAATATTTTCTTTAGTTTTTCTTTTCATTATGTAATTACTTGAGATTGTTTATATGATATATTTATCATTTTTAAGCACGTAAATTTTCTGAGGAAAGCTCTTGTAAATTAAGTGAATGATAGCTATTTGTCCACCAAAATTTTTATCTATAAATTTTATTTTGAGAGTTGTATTAGCATATAAAACACATTAGTGCACACATCTCAAAGATAGTTTTAATGTGTAATATGAATCTCAAAACTAAAAAATTAGTAGACAATAGCTCCTATCCACTTAGATTTATTCGAGCTTTACTTTTCCCTGCATAGACATAAATCTTTATTAGAAAGAAAAGGATGCATTTTCTATAACTTTCTTCTATTTCTGGAGGTCTGCATGTCTAAAATGCAAAACATCTAAATTCCGAAGGGGCTAAAAGCAAAAAATAAAGAAAAATCTAAATCTCTCTTTCTGATTGGCTGTAGAGATTCCTCTCGGCGGGATCCCCCCACCCTCCCCGGCACGTGACGAAGCTGGGCCGGCGAAGCCGCGTCGCACACGACGCCACTCAGTGTCAGAGACCTCCGACTCCTCCTCACGTGAGCGTGGGTCCCGCCACACGCGCAAGAACCAGTCAGCCGGTTCCTCTAGTGCCGGATCCGATTCACCCGCTCGCGAATCCGAATCCCGCCGCGGCAGGCGCAACCGCAAACCCGATAACACTAACGGGTCCGAATGCGACCCCTCCACCGGAGACCTCCCTACCATACCCAAACAGAAAAAGAAAGAGAGGCGAAGCAAAGGATCCGATAGCGGGTCTAGTCGCTCATCTCGCAGACCCAAGAACACTACGGTATCGGATCCGGGTCCCGTTACGCTGCAAGAAGTAGCGTGAGCATTTGGGGCCCGACATTTTGCAGATTACAAGTGTTCTTATATGACTCTCACGGTGCTGTTCTGATAAAGATTTGTATTCGGGTGAGTGAGCCAGTATCAATATTGGTAACGGGTTTTGGGTTTGGGATTGTTTGTGTTGTTGGTAGGGAATCTGATAGTGGGTCGGGTTAAATGGGGTTTGTTTAAGATAACTCAATTTTCCAAAATTTGTAAATGTTTTGGCTTAAATTGATTCTTGTACAAATATTGTGCATTGAACTTTTGCGTAGATGTACCGTGATTTCGAACAGTTTCATAGTACAATATACTAAAGTCTATATGCAAATAACCAAGTTTAAGAAGCTACACTATTATAATTTGCAATTATTATGCATAAACAAATTTTATTCATTATCTGTAACAACAACGATGCTAAGCATAGGAACTGTTAAATATTTGAAGTTTTACATGAATCAGTTGAATGATGCGCACATCCATCCAGCGTAGAATTTCCAGCATTTAAGAATCCTGCCAGAGAAACATAATAAACAAAAACAACCATTTAAAGTTGATGATACTGTCAATGACACTACCTTTGAGGTCCATAATTTGGCAGGTCACATGCTTAAAATCTTTTTTTGAGAAAAGATCGGATGCTGGAAATCACAACGCGCCAAGTATAGATTTGTAATGAGAACATAAACCGAGATGAGTTGCCGCCTTGTGAAAGATAGAAATTCTATCACACTATAAGCAGAAATTCCATCATCAGCAAAAACATAGATTACCTGTCAAATAGAGCATATAAATTTGATTTGGTTTTCAGAAGCCAGATGCCGTGCTCTTGAATTTGAAGTTGAAAAGAATGAAGACCTTGACAATCAGCCTGCCAGGCAGCTTTGAAAAAATCTACTTCCCTGCATCCAGAAGTGGGGGTAAAAAGACTATCAAACAACTACTCTTCATTACATAATTCATTCAAAACCAATAGCTAGTCACTCATCTACACCTTGAAAGCAAATATAATGTCGGAACTATCAATTTGTAGTGTCACTCTCTTCAACCTATCTTCTCTAGAATTACCAAGTTTGAGAAGGCCCTGGACATTCAGCTAGAGAGTTACATGTTGTAGAAAAATATAAAAACAAGTAACTGGATAAAAGTAAAGTTATAGCATGCATTTCAACCTGGTCACCGAGTACTCCACACATGCTTGTAAATTCCAGCATCCCAACAGCAGGGACTTGGGTAGATTTACAGATTTCTAAATAAGATTTGTTCAGCTGCATCCAGAAAATATTTACAATATCGCCATCAACACTAGAAATGCATTCCAGAACAGATCATCACTGAATAACATAAAGGCAAATTTATCTTTTTAAGGGGAAACTAAAAGCAATTTTACTTGCTTCTAATTGATTGAAATAATGTTACGTAG